>VSMD01129035.1:0-63322 GCA_008750895.1 Mirza zaza
AAACAACCCAAGTGCCCATCAATGCACGAGTGGATTAATAAAATGTGGTATATGTATGCCATGGAGTACTACTCAGCTTTAAGAAACAATGGTGATATAGCACCTCTTGTATATTCCTGGACAGAGCTGGAACCCATTCTACTAAGTGAAGTATCTCAAGAATGGAAAAACAAGCACCACATGTACTCACCAGCAAATTGGTATTAACGGATCAACACCTAAGTGGACATATAGGAGTAACATTTATCGGGTGTCGGGAGGGTGGGAGGGGGGAGGAGGGGATGGGTATATACAACCACAATGAGTAAGATGTGCAACGTTTGGGGGATGGACACACTTGAAGCTCTTACTTGAGGGGGGAAGGGAGCATGGACAATATATGTAACCTTAACACTTGTACCCCCATAATATGCTAAAATAAAAAAAATTAAAAATATAAAAAAATCAGATTGAAAAATGAGCAAATATCTTGAATAGACATTTCTCCAAAAAAGGTAAACAAATGGCCAATAAGCACATGAAAAGATGCTAACATCACTAACCATTAGAGAAGTGCAAGCCAAAACCACAATGAGCGACCACTTCACACCCATTAAGATGGCTACTATTAAAAAAACAAACAAACAAACAAAAAAAAAAAACAGGAAATACCAAGCATTGGTGAGAAATTCTCTACAATTTCTTAATTGTAGAGAAATTGAAACTCTACTGCACTGGTAATGGGAAAGTAAAATGGTGCAGCCACTATGGAAAAATATATGTTGGTTTCTCAAAATATTAAAAGTAGAATTACCATGTGATCCAGCAGTTCCACTTCTTGGTATATATCCAAAATATTTGAAAACAGAGTCTCAAAGAGATTTGTCCACTAATGTTCCTAATAGCATATTTACAATAGCTGAAAGATACAAGCCACCCAAATGTCCAATGAAGGATAAATGGATAAACAAATTATGGCATATGCATATAATGAAATATTATTCAGCCTTAAGGAGGAAGGAAATCCTGACACATACTACAATGTGGCTAAACCTTGAAGACATAGCGTTAAGTGAAATAAGCCAGTCACAATGGGATAAGTAGTATATAATTCCACTTACATGAGGAACCTAAAGGAGCCAAATGTATAGAGACAGGAAATACAAGGGTGGTTACCAGGGACTAGAGGAAATGGATAGTGGGATTTGTTTAAATGGGTGTAGAGTTTTAGTCTTGAAGGATGAGAAGAGTTTTGAAGATTGATCGCACAACAATGTGAATATACTTAATACTACTAAATGTACACTTGAAAATGGTAAAGATGGTAAATTTTATATACTGTATATATTTTACCACATTTTTTTAAAAAAGCAACCATTAGACTCAACAAAAACAGAACAAATGTTTATTATTGTCTGTAATAGTAATGATGGCTACCTTGAATTGAGCCTTTATTCCTCAGTCACTATTACATACATTCTCTCATTTAATTCTCAAAGAAAAAGCCATCAAGAAATAAGGAAACTAAAGGAAACTAAAAATTAGAAATTAAATAATCCAGTCACCTCTGACTCTGGAAGATATTATGGTATAAAAAACCATCCCGAAACTTAGCACAGAAGCATGGATTTTTCAGGTCAGAAATTTAAATAGGCCACAGAGAAAATGACTTATCTCTGTTTCAAAATATCTGGTAACTCAGGTGGGAACACTTAAATGACAAGCTGGGATCATCAAGAGACTTATTCAGTAGTATGTTTAGAATCTAGGGTGGAGACACTCTAAAAGACTGGGCTCAGCTGGGGCTGTCAATGGAATGCCCACATGTGGCCTTTTCATGTAGCTTGAGCTTCCTCAAATCATGGCTTCTCAGGATAGTCACATTACAGCATAGTAGCTCAGGACTCCAAGAGTAAATATTCCAGCAAATAAGACAAAAGCTGCATGTCTTTTATGTCCTAGTCTTTGCAAACATATACGTCACTTTTATCATTCTTTACTGGTCAAAAGTCACAAGCCTACCCAGATTCAAGGGGAGAAGATCTAGAACCCATATCTTAATGGCACACATTTCAAAGTATTTGTGGTCATATTTTTAAATCATCACAAACTCCAAAGCCCCTAGTATAGGACAGTATGCAATATTTAGTCTTAAGGATTTCATAAATTGTTATCAGTAGAGAAAGCAGGAAAGAATGGCTAGTTGATAAAGACTTTAATAAAGCAGTCTTAAAATATGAAAGCACAAATAACTCAAAGGTATTTTCATTTGAAACACAATGCCAACATAAGAATATTTTTAGTCAATTCATACTAAGGCACAAAACGTTTACATAATTTTGTCCGTAATAAGAAGTACACCTAAAATGAGGAAAATCCGCAGCAGAAACCAGCACTGGAATTGTTAGCATGTGAATAACAAAAGGATAAAGAGATGGTGGGTGGCAGTATGAATATTAGCAAGTACCAAACACTAATAAATACTTGTCTGCTTTCAAGGGCAACACTGGATTCACACCAAAGTTTTTATAGGGATAAGAGCAAGCAGAACTCTTGGAAGTTTAGACTAGACTAGGAAGGTAATAAAAAGACATACCTTAAACCCCTCAGCAGGCAAAAGTAAACCCATCAATAAAACTAAGATGAGGAGAAGAAGCAGGCAGCAAATCCAAGGGGAAAAAAAGAGGTTTAGAATAAATGAAGAAAACTCTAAGTTATTCTTCCACATAAAAAGACCATCAAAAGACCGCTTATCAGTAATAGATAAGAGATGTATACAGGGTTATTGTTTTCATGGCCCACTGATATTTTCTGTAGTACATTAAAAAATGACTATGAAGCCAAATAAATAAAATGATTGAGGGGTTTTTTGTTTGTTTGTTTACTACAAAAGGAACAATGATAAAGAATTAGAAACATTGTTACTAGTAATTGAAGCCTCTTTAAAATAACAATGTAATAATTTATAAAGCAGAATTAGTTTTTGTCAAGGAGAATGACTAGAAAAATAATCATAGCTTAATAAAAAAATTAATTTCCAGATTTTTTTATGATTTATTTTCCTATTGGATATGCTGCAACAACTGTCCTAAACTTTGTTCTATGAAGAAATTTATTTTTTTCCAATAGATTAGGGGGCTACAAGTAGAGTTTTGTTACACAGATATATTATAAAGTAGTGAAGTCTGGGCTTTTAGTGTGTCATCACCTGAATAGTGTACATTGTTGTACCCAACAGGTAATTTTTCACCCTCCCCCATGCTTCCTTTTAAATCTCCAATATCTATTATTCCACTCTGTATGACCACGCGTACTCATAACTTAGCTCCCACTTGTAAGTGAGAACATATGGTATTCGATTATCTATTCCTGAGTTACTTCACTTAAGATAATGGCCTCTAGTTCCTTCCAAGTTGCTGCAAGAGATATTATTTCATTCTTTGTGATGGCTGAGTAGTATTCCAATATATATATACACCACATTTTCTTTATCCATTCATCAGGTGAACACCTGAGTTGATGCCACATCTTTGCAATTGCGAATTGTGCTGCAATAAACTTATGAGTGCAGGTACCTTTTTGACATAATGCCTTCTTTTCCTTTGGGTAGATACCAGTAGCGAGATTACTGGAGTGAATGGTAGATCTACTTTTAGTTCTTTGAGAAATCTCCATACTGTTTTCCATAGGGGTTGTACTAATTTACATTCTTACAAACAGTGTATAATCATTCCGTTTCCACTTCATTTGTGCCAACATCTATTGCTTTTTGATAGTAGTCATTCTAACTGGAGTAAGATGGTATCTCATTGTGATTTTAATCTGCATATCTCTGAGCATTAGTGACATCGAGCATTTTTTTTCATATTTTTTGTCCATTTGTATATCTCCTTTTGAAAAATGCTTTTTTTCACATCATTTGTCCACTTTTTAATGGGGTTGTTTGTTTCTTGCTAACTTGTTTGAGCTCCTCGTAGATTCTGGATATTAGTCCTTTGTCAGATGCATAGTTGAGAAATATTTTCTCCCATTCTACAGATTGTCTAATTTGTTTTTTGTTTTTTTGGTTTTGTTTTTTTTTTGATACAGAGACAGAGTCTCACTCTGTTGCTGGGGCTAGAGTGCCGTGGCATCAGCCTAGCTCACAAATAACCTCAAACTCCTGGGCTCAAGCAATCCTTCTGTCTCAGCCTCCTGAGTAGCTGGGGCTACAGGCATGCACCACCATGCCTGGCTAATTTTTTCTATATATTTTTGATTGTCAAGCTAACTTCTTTCTATTTTTTTAGTAGAGATGGAGTCTTGCTCTTGCTCAGGCTGGTCTCGAACTCAAATGATCCGCCCACTTCAGCCTCTGTCTAATTTCTTTTTAATATTTTTTTGTAATTCAGAGTAGAATCACAGAGTAGATCTTAAAACCTAAGCAATAGGAAAGAGAGAACTGTGAATAGATATTTTAAAAAGTTACTTTATCCAGATTTTATCAACTAGAAATCTGTGCTGAGTCACTTCAGGAATGCAAGTCACAGTTAAAAAAACACATTATAGTCTATTGTAATGACTACAGAGTTCTAAAAGATACAGAGTGACTCCTGAGTCACCAAAAGAAAAAGGAGAAAAGTTCGTTGTGAAATATTAGAGAGATCATCAAATATCAGCATTTCAGCTTCATTAGATGGGCAAACGGGAGGCATTGGAACTATTTAAATAAGATGACAATCTTACCAAAACAACCCTGTAGGAAAATTAATTTGCTGTTCAAAGGCAATTTTGACTTTAATAAGGAATGACTGAAACATTAGGAGGCTATTGAAATAATCCAGAGTGAGGGAAAATATTAAGTACTTTAACTAGGTTTTGTGATCATGGAAGGGAAATATGAGGGATAGATGAAGTCATGAAGGATGTAGGATAACCAACCATCCCAGTGTAGCTGAGACTGAGAAGCCAGGGATGTGAGATGTCCAGTGCTTAAAGCAGGACAGTCCTGGGCAAATAAGGATGATTGGTAACCCTGATGATTGGATGTTAGGGAAAAAAGGACGAAGGATCATCAGTTGCTTACAAGGACACAGGATTGAAACAACCACTTAAAACTCTCCAATAGCTAAAAATCTTAGATTAAACAAAATGGCCCTATTTTATAGCCATTCCAAATATTCACAATGCACCATAAATACAGAATAAAAGGTATGGGCACTGTAAATGAATAGATGATTTCTTGGAAGGTGATAAGGCTCAGAAACAAACTCATGCAGGGGCAGTCAGCATACAAGCCTCCACCAATTTCCTGGTGTCCAAAGGCAGTTTTGATTTTAATGAAGGATGACTAGAGAGAAGTTAGTAGGCTACTGAAATAATCCAGAGTGAGTAAACCTAAGTATTATCCCTTAGGTTACTTGTTTTCACTAGTTCCTCCTTCTTGCTGGCCATTAGAACAATATTCTCCACTCACTGCCTCAATGAGGGTTGACAAAACAGAAGGACAGAAGGTAAGGGAGGTGGAGTATAGCACCACTTTTGTTTTTGAGTTTCAAATGTCTAAATATCTGAGGGAAAGAAAAGACAGTAGATTTTGGAGAAGACAGATGAGGAGGAGGAGGAGGAGGAGGAAGGAAGGAAGGAAGGAAGGAAGGAAGGAAGGAAGGAAGGAAGGAAGGAAGGAAGGAAGGAAGGAGGGAGGGAGGGAGGGAGGGAGGAAGGAGGGAGGNGAAGGAAGGAAGGAAGGAAGGAAGGAAGGAAGGAAGGAAGGGAAGGAGGGAAGGAGGGAGGGAGGGAGGAAGAGAGGGAGGAAGGAAAGAATGGAGGAAGGAAAGAAGGGAGGAAGGAAGGAAAAGAAAAGAAGGAAAGAAGGAAGGAAAGAAAGGAAGAGAAGAGAAGAGAAGAGAAGAAAAGAGAAGAGAAAGAAAAGAAAAGAAAAGAAAAAAGAGAAAAGAAAAGAAAAGAAAAAAGAAAAGAAAAGGAAAAGAAAAGAAAGGGATGGAAGAGAAGGGAAGGGAAGGGAAGGGAAGGGAAGGGAAGGGAAGGGAAGGGAAGGGAAGGGAAGGGAAGGGAAGGGAAGGGAAGGGAAGGGAAGGGAAGGGAAGGGAAGGGAAGGGAAGGGAAGGTCAACTGGTATCTATAATCTATAATCTACCCAGGGCCTGGGATTGAGGTTGAGGGAGGAAATGCTTCCAGTAACTGAGGAGGGAGAGAGGTAAGTGGACACCATGAGGGGCTCGGGCTCAGACACAGAAAGATTACAACCTCAAAGGCAATATTGCATCCAGAAACTTCCCAGTCTCCACTGAAGTGCCCCCTCTTTCAAGGCCTGAGCCAGCACCAGCACCCACCTCTTATTCTAGCCAGAAACCTTGGGGACTCCTTGACTACCCTGCTGTCTCTCTCTCACCACAACCTAGTCCTATTAATTTTGCTTCCTAAATCTCTCTCTCTTTTTTTTTAATTTCAAAGTATTGTGGGGATACAAATATTTTTGGTCATATGGATCACTTTTATCATGCTTGAGTCATGGTTATAAGTGTGCCTGTCACCCAGATAGTGTACACTGTACTCATTAGGTAGATTTTTACCCATCCCCTCCTCCCCCCTCCCCCTGCTTGATTTCCATTGAGTTTTACTTCTATCTGGGCACATGTGTGCTCTTCAGTTTCTTGCAATGTAATAGTGAGTACATGTGGTGTTTTCTTCCATGCTTGAGATACTTTACTTAGGATAATGGTCTCCAATTCCATCCAAATTATTGCAAAAGGCATTAAGTCATCCTTCTTCGTGGCTGAGTAGTATTCCATGGTGTACATATACCACACTTTTGTTAATCCATTCATGAATTGATGGGCACTTGGGTTGATTCCACATCTTTGCAATTGTGCATTGTGCTGCGATAAACATTTGAGTGCAGGTTTCTTTTTGATAAAATGACTCCTTTTCCTGGGGTAAATACCTAGTAATGGGATTGCTGGATCAAATGGTAGGTATACTTTTAGTTCTATGAGTCATCTCCATACTTTTTTCCATAGAGCTAGTGCTAATTTTCAGTCCCACCAACAGTGTAGAAGTGTTCCTTTCTCTCTGCATCCACACCAGCATTTATCATTTTGAACTTTTTAATAAAAGTCATTCTAACGGGAGTAAGGTGATATCTCACTGTGGTTTTAACTTGCTTTTCCCTGATGATTAGTGATGTTGAGAATTTCTTCATATATTTATTGGCCATTTGTCTATCTTTTTTTGAAAAGCTTTTGTTCATGTCTTTTGACCACTTTTTGATGGGGTTGTTTGATTTTTTCTTGCTGATTTGCTTGAGTTCTTTGTAGATTCTAATTATTAGCCCTTTATCCAATGTACAGCTTGTGAATATGTTCTCCCGTTCTAGGTTGTCTGCTTGCTCTGTTGATTATTTCCTTGGCTGTGCAAAAGCATTTTAATTAATCATGTACCATTTATTTACTTGTGTTGTTGCTGTGATTACCACTGGGGTCTTCTTCATAAATTCTTTGCCTAGGCCAATATCTAGAAGAGTTTCCCCACATTTTCTTCTAGTATTCTTATGGTTTCATGCTTTAAATTTAAATCTTTTATGCATCTTGAATTAATTTTTGTGTGGAGTGAGAGATATGCATCCTGTTTCATTCTTCTGCACGTGGCTATCCAATTTCCCCAGCACCATATATTGAATCCCTATTCTTTTCCCCAGTATATATTACTGTTTTCTTTGTCAAAGATCAGTTGGCTGCATGTGGATAGTTTTATATCTGAGTTTTCCGTTCAGTTCAATTGGTCTATACCAGGCATCCTCAAGGTACGGCCCACAGGCCACATGCGGCCCACCAAGGACATTTATCCAGCCTGAAGGGTGTTTTTGCCCCTGTTGCCTGTCCTGCTTAGCAGCCAACTCATCCCAGGCCCACAGTGCGCTTGTGTGGAATGTGTGCCACACTCTCCAATGGCCTTCCAACGGTCTGAGTGACAGTGAACTGGCCCCCCATTTAAAAAGTTTGAGGACCCCTGGTGTATACAAACAGAACTACAAAACACCAAGGAAAGAAATTGCAGATGATACAAACAAATGGAAAAGCATATTATGTTCATTTATTGGTAGAATCAACATTGTTAAAATGTCCATACTACCCAAAATGATTTACAGATTCAGTGCATTCCCCATCAAAATACCAATATCATAGTTCAAAGATCTAGAAAAAATAATTTTATGCTTCATTTGGAACCAGAAAAGAGCCTTAATAGCCAAAGCAATCTGAAGCCAAAGGAACAAATATGGAAGTATTATATTACCAGACTTCAAAATAAACTACAAGGCTATAGTAACCAAAACAGCATGGTATTAGCACAAAAATAGAGACATAGACCAACGGAACAGAACTAAATATCTTTTAAACTGATTATCTTCCCACATCCCCAACTGCTCCTATCCTGGTCCATTCAGTTCATCTCATTCAATACAGGCTGTCCCATAACTTGCCTGTTACAACCACCTTCTAACTGGATTTTCTGTCTCTCACCCATCTTCATTACCGATACATCAGTCCTTCTAATAAATGTTGTTGAAATGGCACATAGACTTTAAGTTGGACTGGATCACTTCATATTTCACTTTATTTTGTTCATCTGTAAATGAGATTCAATAATAATACCTAACTTATCAGATTGCTTGGAGGATCTATCATCATTGTTGTTATTATATTAATATTACTGTTATTATTATTATAAAATGTAAATGTTTCCCCACCACTCACCTGTCAGAGGCCAATGTTTGAAATTTGATTTAGGAAGAGGGTTTAGTTGAATCTAATGAAAGGTAAGTTAATTTAAACCACAGGGGATTCTCCAGGAGCCCAAATCCAAAAGTGCCACCAGCCTTCCCAGAGCCACTGGGAAGCATTACGATTGAAGCCAGCTGCCTTCCTTTCCCACCCCTACAAGCCCACACTGCCTTTTGTCCCTGCTTCTTACTATCTCTGTTTCATTCCCTCTCTGAGGACTGTAATTCTGTGCTGAATTTTCAGGTTTATGACAGCAAGGGGCTGTCCCAAGAGTCCCTATATTTGTGTTCAATTCATGCTCCCAATAGGAACAATTTTCAAAATTTTTGTGCAACTGAAAATGATTAGTCATCTTAAGGAAACTGAAAGTTGGAGGAAGGCTACAGGAAAGGTAGACAGCCTGACCAATGCATCTGTTAATTGTGACTCCAATCTACACTTCCAAGCAGGGGGAGACACTGCTTCCATGCAAAATAAGTACTCCCAGCCATCCTGGATTACTCACTTCCCATATCACTATCATCCGCTGTGTCTCTTGGCTCTTCCACATTGTTCCTTCTATCAGAATGCCCCTTACCAAACTTTCCTCTAACCAACTTCTATTTATCCTCCCAACTCAACACAAACGCCACTACACTGACAATACTTTCACTCTCCCTATGCTATAAATGATTTGTATATTTTCCATGTTCCCCAATTATAGCTTCTAACATATTGTTTAAAATTATATATTTTTTCTCTGAGCTTCTTTAAAACCATGATTCTTGTTTTAAATTCATCTTTGTATGTTCAGCATTTAGACAATTTGTTGATTGAACACTTAAATAAAAATTAATTGTAGTTTTTTACAATAAAATTACATTAATCTAGTCTATTTGGGAGAAACAATCTGAGTTTATAAAAAGTCTAAATTAATAAATATTCTTAAAGTAATGTTTTTAAGAAAACACTTTTCAATATATATAATAATGAAACTAAGGCTCATATTTTACTGATGAATGAATGTTCTGATATATCTGTTTTAACCGATAGAGTTTATATATTAGAATATCTGTTTTATATAAATAGATATTGTCAAATGGTTTTAATACTTCATGGAAATAGTTTATTCCATGCAAACTCATCATTTTCTTGGCTTTCAATTCACCATATATTTTGCTGCACAAATAATATATTTTTCTCAGAGATGATGCGTGAGTAACTAACTTTTGCCTGAATAAGTCTGAACATTGGACACACAGAGTCAATTTTAATAACTTTACTCTGCCTGTCTCTATTTGTGACGATAACTAAATGCACATGCCATTTTTCAAAACTAACTGCTACTTTTAAAATTATTTCTCTTTGGAATGTCTGTCTCTTTAGCGTTGCTGTATTTCAATGCTCAGAACTGCTTTGTCCTTTTCCATCCTCTTTTTCTTTCCTTCTATTCTTCATCTCATTCCATTTCTTCTGCACTATAACTAAAGTCAAGCAACACTCTTTGTTTGGATCTTCTATTCTGGTAACCTAAACTGTTGTCATTCTTCCTTCTATGCCCTGTACTCCAAAATTTGAGTATTTCACAAATATTTACTCTTCTCCTAACCCATAATACTGAGAATACTTTCCCTCTCCACTTGACGTTGTCACTTGCTTTAGTATGAAGAATTAGCAGATGTGTGTGCATGGTTTGTCTGGCTTTCTGCACCTGCTTATCCACCACAATAAGTGTTCCTCCCAGGTAGACTCTGCTCCTTCCAACATGGCCCCGGATCAAAGACACATTGAGCAGACCTGAACCTAATGCACACCCTGGAGCTGAACCCAATTTACCCTGCCATCTAAATCAAATGAGCCTATTTCTAAATCAGATATACCCATTGACCTGCAGACCTTGGAGAATGCAATAAATTCCCATTGTTGCCAGTAACTGCATTTTGAGGTCATTTGTTACACAGCATTATTGTGGCAAGAGCTGGCTGTTGCAGAAAATTCTTCCTAACTCTGCCACCCTTCCTGACTCTAAAACATAAGAAACAAAATGTTCAAATTTATTAAATGTAAGCATTTCTTGCATGACAAGACTTACATATGTAAGTTACATATGATCGTGGTTACAATTGAGCACATACTGTATACCAGGTATTACATGATTTCGAATCCACCCTTTATAGGTAAGAAAATTGATTCAGAGACTTTAGATAACTTTCTCAATGTCATGACTTTAGTAAGTGACAGAAATTCAACCTAGATCTGCCTGAACCCAGAACACTTGTACTTTCTCCTCTCTCATACTGAACATTATCATTTATGCTGTCAACTAAAGAAACAGTCATCATAATAATCAATTCAGTCCCCAGAATTAATGTTACATTCAGATAGTTTCTGTTTATGATTGGCATATGCTAGAGAGAAAATGGTTAAGACTCTATTTACATAAAAAGATGAAAACATTTAAAACATTTTAATTATGGACATAGCATAATTTAACATTTTTAATTTAAAATTTCAAGATATTATAGAAGTTGTCAGAGCAGTTTTCAAAGATAGTTTTTATTTTCAGTATCACAAAAATACAGTCTTTAAAAATAAACTTATCGTTCTAAGCCTTTCCTGTAACATTTTCAGTGATAGACAATTGTGTTTTAGCACAGAACAACTCATATTTGAAAAATACCAAATAACTGCTATTTTACCATTATAAAGAAAAAAATAAGTTTGAAGAATGCGACATAAAAATACTCCAAACAACAACTTGGTGAAATTATAGTTGAAAGATACCAATTTGAAGTAATTTACTCTTTGATTTTTAGTCCTTTTCACCATCCAAACAAAACTTTTGCTTTGTTTTGTCTTTCATTCAAACATGTTGTATAAATATCATGGATTTCTTAATACTGAGAATATCTGTGGAAAAGTAGAAGACGGTAACTTTTCTAATTCAAACAGCAAGCTGCTTACTGTCCCGATCGGCCACAAAGTATTATGTACCAAAATATTAAATATATAATCGCTCCAAGCAACAATCTGAAGAAAGGCTTAACAAGACTAGTACAACAATATTGTGATGATCTTGCTTCATCCCATCTTGATACGCCAAAAGACCAATCATTTTAAGATGCCAATATAACTAATATTCCACTAAATTTGTTAACATGTGGCATGTCAAAACTTTAGATACTCAAGATGTCAAAATTTTTTAAGGTGTCAGAAGTGGAAATTTGAGATAAGAATAAAAATCAAAAATAGCAATGTAATGGTGAATGTAGCTTGATGTAGAAAGCAGCTCAAGTTTGCTAGTGGTTGGGGAAATTTCAGCTTATCTGAATAATAAATGAGCTTTGTATTAGTTAGGCAATTGCTAGCTATGGTAATAAATAAACCTCAAATTTTCGATATCTTAATTTGATAAGAGTTTATTTCTCCATTACAGGTCAGTGTGAGTGATCATGGTGGTGAGTAAAGGGACTTGGGCTCCTATCCCCACATCCCTTGGAATCATCTGAATGCAGAGTCCTCAGAAAGGGAGCATGGAGCAAACATGCCCCCTTCCTTACCACTCTGCCCCTAAAGTGGCATCATCATTTCCACTAACATTCTGTAGTGAAAAATAGTCACATGTACCCACCTAGTCGCAAAGGAAGATGGGAAATGTAGTCCCCAGCAGGTAGCCATATTACAGCAATAAGATTATATTATAAGCAACACAAAACTTGGTGGATAGTTTGCTATATTTCTTCAGAAAATATTTACTAAATTTCATCATATGTAGTACATTAGCAGAGTAGCTATGAAGCCATAAATAATTTTTTCCTTCAAGTAGCTTATATACTAAATGGGAAAACAAAACAGATTAATGGTGTTTGCATATAAGCTTTTATAAGCTAATTCTCAATTATTCAGACAATCATTTTGAATTTATGTAGCCAGATCACTCAAAAGACCATTTTGAATTATAGAGTTATTGCTTTATTACTTTTCCTTTTAACCATATTTTTAAAAATTTTTTTCTGTGTAAAAAGTACCTATTCACATACACAAACACACCCACAAAATAGTACAGTTAAAAAAAAATGTGAAATTCGAACCAATCACTTTTGCTGCTGCTTATCTTCAGCTCTTGTAAAATACTTGGTAAGAGTAGATGTTGATTTATCAGAATCTTTAACATAACCATGCTTGCCCTGCCCTTACTACTATAAATATTCAAGATTTGCTAGAGTGATGTGTCATTTTCATGAGTGTAGTATTAAAGGGAAAACATGTTTGAGATACACACCAGAATTAGTACAAATCTTAATAGCACCTGTCATTTATTGAGTATCCATTATAGTCCAGGCACTGTTTTTGTGCTAAACCATATATATCTGTGATTTATCCCAATACGGCTTATAAAGTAGATTGTATTGTTTGCATTTTGGACAAGCATTAGAAAGAAAGAAGAAATGACATGACTCTTTAAATTCTAACCTAAGTGTTTAGGTGATGTTAATTGACAAAAAGACCATCACTTTTAAAGTATCATCAGGCATTTATGTAAAGATTTTTGTCATTGTTTTCTTGATGTTCTATTTGTTTGCTTGCTTTATAAGTGTTCTATTTGGTACTGTACAGGAAGGAGTGTATAAATACTGTCCTAATTATGACAGATTATAGAGTCCAAGATGGAAAATTATAAAGGACACATGCACAAAGGAATGGGCACAAACTTCTCAAAGGAGGTGCCAAATGCTCAAAAATTATTTTACAACTTGCTCAATATGTCTTGAAATTCTTCTGTGGGTAAGACAAAGACTTGTACTCTAGAATTAAAAAAGGCATTTTCTAAAATGCTCCTATAAATGTTAATATATTATCTTAAAAGTATTATATCATATAATAGCAGACCCTTTCCTGAAAGCAGGTTTTGATACTGCAGGAAGAGCTATACAAGAGCAAAAAATCGATTTTAGAACTTATGCTCTGAATCATAGGCAACATACTTAGCCTACTTCATAATTCTGCCTAGAACCAACCATGAACAACAAAATTAAAGTGGCTAGATCACAAATACTATTAACCCAAATATATAGGAAATTCAAATAGCACTTAAAGACAAATACATAATATGAGTGAGAAATAAATGGTATAGACTGACTGGATTTGGGTGAGGCCCAGAAAGCATTGATTTTTATCTAGCCAATCCAAGGAGTAGTCTGTGGATTGAATAGCAGGGAAATTTGAAAGGTCAAGATGAAAAGGAACCTCTGAGTTTTCTTGCTGTGTAGGGGAATTGTCCAAATAAAATGGAAGTTCATCCATCTATCTAGCAAACATTTATCATATGCCAATCTGCTTATAGGCACCTCCTGAAGCACAAGGACAGGAATAGCAAATTCCCAGTCTTAGAGCTATTCTTTTCAACCATTCCCATGGCAGGCATTGCTAATCAAACACAGCAATCTTTCCCTCTGATGACAGACATAGCCTCAGATTGCTTTTCAGTGTATCAGTCCAGGCAGTCACTAGCAATCTATTTGCAACTGATACAAAGATGAAACTTATTTGCTACCCCAGCACCAGGCAAAGGAAAATGACATGTACATGATCTCATCCCTCAGCAAGCACACATTTTAGTGATAATGGGGGAAGAGAAGATTAGGAGGGCTTTGAGGATGGTTATCTCAATGGCTGCAGCTCAAAAACGCAGAATCAAGTATACTTTAAAACCACTGAATCAAAAGGGAAAATAAACTGTGAGAAGGCTAAGTTTCACATGAATATTTCCACCTATACACACAAGACAGAACTATAGGCCAGTTAGACAGGGTCAGAGTTTTCTTTAAATTTAAGAAAAGCAAGGAAAAATTGGAATCATAACTAAATTTTTGAGTGGTGGCTACTTTAGCATAGAAATTATTAAAGAGCAAGGACTTTAACAGATAAATGACCTGTTGTCCGCTGAAATGTAAAGGTTAATGAAATAAGTCTTGTTGGTTAAGGATTTTGTATCTGCTACTTTGGATTAAAGGAGAAAAAACTTTCTTCTCAGACTTTAAAAAACCTGTCATGGTTTTTAAACCTTTATTACTGATTTCAGAGAGCAAAATATTCCTAATGCAGCCAGCAATAGGGAATATACAAGCCTAAAATCAAGAAAGTCGGTTTTTAAAATAATCTTATTTTATTAACAGATAATTGTTTTCCTACTATTCTCTTTTCTTTCCAAAATGAAATCTCTGTGAAAACCCAAAACCAAATCCTTACCTAAGTTTGTCAAGTTTTATCTTGCTCAATACTTCTTACAAATCTTTCATGTATTTTCATTCCCTCAAATATAAAACATACTGAAAGTTTTCATATATACTGTGGTTTTTAGCATAAGTTGTTACTGAGTTTTACACTGTTATTCATTTGTTAAAGCCTATTCATTCATCATCTTACCCTGTGAAATAGTGTGAGAGAATATTCCTTGGAATCAAGAGACTAACACTTATTAGGAAAAAGAAAATAAAATTATTTTAATATTATAATATCTTTCTTTTCCAAAGCCTAGACCTTACATTTGAATGGAAATTTTTTAAGTATTTAGTTTATTGTGCTCCAGCATAAACAATACTGTCTGTGAATAAAATAGTAAAATATTATTTCCATTTAGTTGGAGTTGAAGGAAAAAATAGGGGTAAATAAGAACATCATCCTTGGATCTTTAACATTGCTTGCTTTTATATTAATCATCTTAAAAATTAAACACTCATTTGAAACTTTGAAATGAAAATAATGGAATTGAGGGAGGGAAAGCCAAGAAGGAAGTACTGACAATTATTTAATAAGCTGGTCTGCTGATGACTCAGAATAGTAATACTTACAAATTGGCTGAAGCACAGTGTGGTAGTTTTTCTATTTAAACAATAATTGTTTTAAAATGGACAACTATTGAATTGATTTTGTTCGACAGTAGCCTTCATACCTTGAGTTTCATAACTCTTGGTATTGATCAAAATTTAATCACAGCCTGATTATGACCAATAACTGGGAAATGTTAATTATAAGCACAATGATAAACATCAGTGCATCATACCTTGCTTCTTAGAAGATTGACTTCTTAGTGGAAAAATTCTACAAATTGATTGCAGCCAAAGTAGAACTACATAAGCAAACCTAACCCAGAGCTGAAATCTCAAACGTGAATGTAGTTGCTAGGAAGCATACATGGAGAAAGAGATGCTATTCCCTGCCCACTCCCGAGTCAGGCCATTGATTCCAGTTCTGGCCTCTTCCCCACTGGAAATCTGAAATGGTGGGGGCATGACATGATACAAGCAGGATTTTATGGGAAAAAAAGGGTAACCTAATCATTTACTGGGACTTTCAGATTAATGGGCAGATCCAGACACAAAGAATAAAAATCCAGACTATTAGAGACATTTTTTTTTTTCAATTCACCTTGCTTTCTCATTCTAGTTCCGAAAATGGTAGTGAACTTACAGATCCCAGGGGCTTTTTTGCTGCCATCTATTAGCCAGCTCATATTTCCTAAAGTGACAGACTAATGAGTCAAATATTCGAATCAAGTCAATTTTGCTGTGTGCAAGTCAGTCAGTTTCTAAGAATTAAAACAAACTGCATACTGCAGAGGAAAAAAATGACCTGCGTATTTTTGGCAGGAAATAGTCCAGGAGAAAAGTACCCCAAAAGACTCTGTTAATCAATCATCAACAAATATTTATGATGCACCTACTCTGTATTGTTCTAGAGGACCAGGATACAATCATGAACAAGATTGACGAAGTTGCAACAAAGGAAAGAGACAAAAAAGAAGTACAAATAATTACACAAGAAAAATTTTAATAATAATGAGTGCTATGAAGACAACTCCTTTGTAACACACAATAGGGTAGACAGGAAGTGAGAGAACAGGAAGGGATGGTTTGGGAAAGGCCTTTTTGAAGAGGGTACATTTGAACTGAGACCTGTAGGATGAAAAGGCACCAGCCAGGCAAAAATCTTGGAAAGAACATTCCAGGGAGGGGGAAGAGTGTATGCAAAGGTACTAAGCAGGTGCAAACTCATCATGTTTAGAGAACAGACACAGAGGAAGGGCAGCTGCTGGAGTACAGAGACGGAGATGGGGAGTTCTGAGAAAGGTCAACGTGTTAGGCAGGGGCCTTTTAGGTTATTGGAAGGAGTCTGTAATCTATTCTAGTATAAAGGAAAGCTATTGGAAGAATTTTCAAAGTAAGGTAAATCTTTATTTTTCCAACATCTCCCTGACTTCCAGGAAGCGTGAATTAAACATAAAGGACCGTAGTAGAAACAGAGAGACTACAAGCAGGAGACTCCCATAGTATATTCAAATCCTGTGGGTCTCTCTCCACGTTTTTGTCTAATGTAGGCTAAGCCTACATAACCCTAGTTTCAGCCAAACGCTATGTATGAATTTATATGAGCATATCATTTCACTTTTTTTTTTTTTTACAAAGCATTCTCATTGACCAGCCAAAATTGTTTTACAAATTTATGGTTTCCTGGTGATCATAAGAAGCTTTCTACCATAAGAGAGATCTGATCTCTGTTCTTTTCCTACTATAAGCAGGGTGACATTTCCTCTGTGAGTTTTTGAGAGAACCTAAATCAGAGATTTTGTAAAATTTAAAAAAAAAATTGCCTTTGCTTTCCACATTAACCTCAGCATTCCTTATTTGATGTACTTTTCATTATTGAGAAGCTTTTAATTCAGGGTGAAATAGCTCAATGAATGAATATCTTCTTGTAATTGACTTCTGGGCACCAAATCACTAGACAAAACAAAACAAAAAGTACAGGAAACAGCACTAAATTGCATAGGAGGTATGATAGGAAAGGACACTAAATTACACAAAAAGATTTCCTGGATAAACTCTAACTATGGTTTCCCAGTTCTGTATTTTCTTTGCTAAATGTTCTTTCTCTTGAAATCTTGTATTATAATGTCCATAAAATTTACCTTATGTACATCAGTAAAGATGGCATCAAAGCAATTATATTGAAACACATCCAATTCTTCATTTTCTCTCCTTCCCAGGAGTGGAGTTTAACCTGGATGGCAAATCTCCTGGATCTTGGTCTAATGTTCTTTCCAATGAACCTGAAGTCTGAAAAGTACCTGTGACCACGGAGGTAAACAAAGATATTCCAAGAGAATAAGTTTAAGGTATCACGTGGATTCTCTTTTCACACTTCCCCTTTCACAGTTGCCTGCCTTTGCCTATATAAATGGAAGATGTAATTCTTACCAGGCCTAGTAAGCATTGACACATTGTTTTTTGGGCAAAATAATAGAAATAATTTAAGACGTTAACTTCAGATTGAGAACAGATAGCCCAAATGATTTCCATCACTTTTTCAACATCGACTGAGGAATTATATGACATTCCTGTTATGAAACTCTCTTCATTTCCATTTTTTATTTATGTCAACAAACTTTCTTAGCACATACCTCAAGATAAAAGGTAAAGCAAGAATACAATTGATTATGAAATTTATCTCATGGTAGTAATAAATAAACTTCAATTATAGATGCATAATATTTTTAGAAAAATAAATTTCCATACATTTCATGAAAAATACACTCCCAATTTAGTATATCTTTCATATTTAATGATTATTATCAAAGTGTATAATATATAATATATGTAGATATGCATATATGTTATAATCAATTTTATACTAATAGTAACTGTAATGTTAACTCAATCCAGAGTTTGTTAAAATTTATTTTATTGTGGGAAAATAAATGTTTGCCATTTTAATCATTTTTAAATACACAATTCAGTAGTGTTAATTACATTCACAATGGTGTACAACCATCACCCCTTTTTTCTTTCCAAAACTTGTTCATTGCCTAAACAAAAATTCTATAATCATTACACAATAACTCCACATTCCCTCTACCCAAGTGCCTAATAATCTACCCAAGTGCCTAATAACCTCTAATCTACTTTCTATCTCTATGAATTTACATAAGTGGAATCATATAATATTTGCCCTTTTGTATCTGGCTTATTTTCCTTAGCATGTTTTCAAGGTTCATCTATGTTTTGCTTGTATCAGAACTTGATTGTTTTTACAGCTGAATACTATTCCATGGTATGTATATACATTTTTGTTTATTGATCTTTCGACAGTTTGATTACAATGTGTCTTGATGTGGATTTCTTTGACTTTATCCTTGTTGAAGTTCATTGAATTTTTTGGGGGTGTATGGATTCATGTATTGTATCAAATTTGGGAGTCTCTCAGCCATTATATTTTCAAACATTCTTTCTGGTCCTTTCTCTCCATTCTTCTCCTGAGAGTTCCACAATGCATATGTTGGATACTTGATGGTATCTCAGAGATCCCTTTGGCTCTGTTTAAATTTTCTTTATTCATTTTTCATTCTACACCTCTGACTCAACAATTTTAATTGTACTTATTGTCTAGTTCACTGATTTCTTCACCTGCCTACTCAAATATGCTGTTGCAACCCAAATGAAAATGTTCCTTTCAGTTATACTTTTCAGCTCCATAAATTCTGATTATAAAAATTCCTTTTTATAATTTCTGTATCTTTATTGATATTCTTATTTTGTTCATACATCATTTTTCTGATATCTATTACTTCCTTATCCATGATTTCCTTTAGCTTTTTGAACAAATTTAGGACAGTTATTTTAAAGGTTTTGCTAGCAGGTCTTAGTTCTGGGCTACATCATTTTTCTGATACCTATTACTTCCTTATCCATGATTTCCTTTAGCTTTTTGAACAAATTTAGGACAGTTATTTTAAAGGTTTTGCTAGCAGGTCTTAGTTCTGGGCTTCTTCAAGGATGATTTCAAAAGAACAATTTATTTTGTTGTTTTGAATAGGCCATTCTTGTTTCTTTGTATGCTTTTAGATTTCTTTGTTGACAACTAGATATTTGAATATTATAATATAACTCTGGAGATCAGATTTTTCCCCTTCCCAAGTGTTTTCTTTTCTTCTTTCTTTCTTTCTCTGCCTTTCTTTCTTTCCTTTCTTCTTTCCTTCTGTTGCTGTTGAAGGCTATACTAGTCCCTCAGCTTGGTGACTTTCCCAAACTATTTTTGAAAAGACATTATTCCTTATCATGTATAGTCATTAAAGTCTCTTCTTCAGTTTCTGTTCAGCTAGGGTTTGGATAGAAATTTCCCTGAACAATAGGAGTGTAAAACAAACAAACAAGCAAACAATAAAACCATTTTCTAGTCTTAGCATATTGGCCGAATGCCAGAGCACTCTTTCAACACTTAGCCAAGTTTGCACTGAACCTAGCAATCAATCTGTGGTGAGAGCTTAGGTTCTTCCTTCTTTTTATTCGGAGCATGCACCTTGTCCTGGGTATGTGCGTGGTTTTCTCAATTCCCCCATATTCACAGTGCATTGAATCACTCAATTTTCTAAAGAAACTCTCCCCAGATTTTGCTCCCAGGAATTAGGCAGTCTATTGTATTTTTTAACTATAATCTTTTGCACAAAGTATCTGAAGTTGTTAGTTCACCTTGCAGAACTTGGGAGTAATGCCCAGCACCTTTCCAACCCAAGCTATGAATTAGTGAAACAGAGACAAGCACCTTAATCAGTCCTTTGGGCAGCCCCAACAGGTCAGAATAGACATAAAAATATTTGCAAATAAGACCAGCTACGTTTCCTTTAGTACCAAGGACCAGAGTCGTACATTCTTCAAGACTGTAGCCATGCCAGCAAGGGGGTGTGGCAAGGATAAGTAAAAACACCACAAAGCTTTCCCACTACTTTGAAATTCAGCATTCACTTGGTTGCTGCAAAACTCAACCATTTTCCATTGATACTGACAGTTTCTGATTGTTTTATGATGTTTCTGGAAGATGGAGAGCAGGGGAAGGAGACATTGAAGCTGCCTACACTGCCACACTGCTGAAGTCACTCTAGAAAAATAATCTTAACACTTAAAGGTACAGGATTTTTTTTATTTAAACTTAAATTTTAATATATTGTTATTGCTTTGCATATAATAAAATTATTAGTAGAAGACTTTCATACTTAAATATATATTACATTAAGATAAAATTCAATGGAGGAAGTAGAATTAAAACATAAGTTCAAAGAGAATATTAAAAAAAGTTTCAACTGGTAGAGAATATGTTCGTGTACATTTTAAATGAAAGATAGACTCTAGAATTAATATTCCACTGGGTACATTTAAAAAGAGAAGTAATAATTTATCTTAAATATAAGCATTTATAGTGTTTTGAAAATTATCTCATTTGCAAATATTATTTAAATTTATGATGAAAATTCTTTAGATGTCAACTTAAAAATTTGCAAGGGTTGCTTAATTTTTCAACATTTATTTAAGAAGTATTTGGCACAAGTATTTGAAGAGGGCAGCACCATTCCACATCATGTCCTTAAATGTATACCAGATTGAATTGAATTGAATCAGAGATAAATACAAAAAAGAACTATTAATAGATTTGCATGCTATTAGCATCTTTCTTTTACTGCCCCTTGTAGCAACAATCAACAAGTTGATTACTGCCTCCTTACAACACTCTTCTTGGCAATACTATAAGAGCATGCTCTTCTGATATTCATTCTACCTTGCTGACTATTTTTTTCTCAGTGTCCTCTGGTTTGTCCTTATCTGGTTAGCCTCTAAATGCTGGAATGTACAAAAATTCAGTTCTTGGCTCTCTTCCCTAACTACACCAGTCTCCTGGCTTTAAAAAACTATTTGCTGGTAACCACCAACTTTACATCTTCACTCCTCATCTCTCTTCCAGTCTCCAAACTCTGATATCTGCCTACTTTGTGTGTCTACTGGATGTTTAATAGTTGCAACTTTAATATAACAAGTCTTAAAAAGAGCTCTCGGTTTCACCACTTTCCAAACCAATTACTGCTCCAGTCTTACCTATTTAAGCTGGTGGCTCCCTTAATAACTCAGTCTCTGCCCTAAAACTCTAGGTGTCATCATTTATTCTCCCTTGGCTCACCATGCCAACCACTACCATAAATGTATACAATCTATCAGCAAATGAATTTAGCATAAGTCCCAAAACATATCCTGAATCCAGCAATTTTTCTCTACTGCCACTTTGTAGTCCAAACTAGTGGTCATCTCTCATCTAAATTTCTGATATGGCCTCTTCAACAATCTTTCTGATTCACCCTATAATACAATGCCACATTGCAGTCAGAGTGATTTTGTAAAACAAAAGTTAGGTCATGTCACCTCCCTGCTAAAAATTTTCCAACTTAAACTAAAATTCTAACCATCAGAATTAGCCATCACCTACAGGACTCTACATCAGAGATTATTTACCCAGGTATTACAATCATCTGGGGAACTTTAAAAGAAAATACTGAGGCCTGTTACCACTCTAGAATATCTAGGACTAGGACTGGTATTGGTGTTTTGTTTGAGTATTGTAGGAGAATCTGATGTGCCCCCAGGGTTGAGAAAGTCTATTGCCCATCTCCCAACCTTACACTCTATAACTCACACACAATCTCTAGACTCTAGTGACATGGCCTTTTTTTATTCCTTAAACAAATAAGCTCACCCCACCTAAGGGACTTTTTACTTGTTTCTGCATCAGGAATTCTCTTTCCTAAGGTCTTCAAATGACTGACTCCTTGTTGTCTATTTCCCTTAATTCAAATATCTATAGTGAGATTTTCAAGGACCACCCATCCTAAATCCATATTCTTCCTCCCCATCAACCCAGGCATTCTCTATCTGAAATCATGTTATTCATTTTTTTCTACTTATGCATCTGCTATGCAGGAACTGTTCTCATGAACTGTGCATGCCATGAGAACAGCAGCCTTGTCTGTCTTCTCTCCATTCTCAGTCCAGGATTAGTACAGCTTCAGGGACACACAAGTTCAAAATCTCACGAGCTTAAAACAACTAACAATGAAAGTCTACTTTTCTCTCATTCCATATGCCTATTGCAGCTCAGCTGGGGTTTTATTCCAGGACTCTGGCTGATAGAACAGCCACTATCTGGAACATTGGAAGAAGAGCACTTGAGGGTCTCAAACTGGTATTCAATTGCTGTGACCCAGAAATGACATAGGCCAGTTTCGCTGACAACTCATTGACCAGAAGTAGTCCCAAGACCCTAGCCAACTACAAAGGGGCCAGGAAGTATGGTGTTTCCAAGTACCCATAAGGTTCAGAGAAGCAGAAAGGTTTGATTAGTAGTGTTAATGACCATACCCATCATATTCCTATTCCCTACAACAGCATTTCAACATAGTAGGTACTTAGAAAATACCAAATTAATTAATTAATATATTCTGATACTGGACAGCTCTAGCAGTAGCTGAGCTACTATATATTTTTGTCACTTAAAAGAGGAATAATTTTACCACAAAGTGGATGAATTTTATTTGCACAGTTTTACAACTAAAACAGATTTTTATCCAATTCTCTTAATTTTATGGAAACTAAGGTCCAGAAACGTAAATGGTTTTTCCAAATTTCTACTGTTAGTTTTTCAATGGTGAAGAATCTGATCAAGCTATGGAGTGCTGACATCACATCAATGACCTGTAAACTGTATTAGTGTATTAGTTTGACTCACCTCACTTTCAAAATGTTTTTAAAACTTAGCAGCTCTGTAGAAGTTTTCAAAAGTCAATATCACTTTAACCACAACATAAACCATTTGGGAATCATCAGTCTACCTTATTTTCCACTGCTAGATGAACTCCCGGCTGGTAAATCTAAATCAAAAGCATCGTGGAAAAACTCCCACACTATTAAAGTAAGGCCTTTACATCATGTTAGAGGAGAAACCAGAATGTGGTATGAGTATGAGCTTGATCCACTTTACTCTGCACTTTTTTATGTCACAGTGACTCATACTGCACCTAAGCACCAATAGATGACTCAGTATAATTTGCTGAGCATTTTTTTTCCGGTCTATTGAAAATTTATCAGATTTTCTTTTTCAAGGATTATTAAGATAGTAAAAAGCCTAAATTTATTATCACTGAATTAGTAAGCAGCTGAACTTCAGCATGAATATTAAGACATCGTGTAAGCTCTTGACTTCTTAGCCTCTTGGAATAGACTGAAAGTCCTCACAACCTGACCTTTGTCTACTTCCCCCATTGATCCTCTGCCTCCACTGTGCCCATAGCAAAATCGTGCTTCAGTATTTCTCCAACAGACAATGCTTTTCTTGACTCCACACATTTGCTGATAAGGGTTTTCCACTCCTGTGCAAAAACTCTTTTCTTTCTTTTGAGTTCTGTTTCTCATATTAGCCCTCAGAAAGCTTGTTCTGATCTCCTTCATCTATGAAAACATTGGGTAACTACTACTTGTGCCCTTTTGCATGTCCCTTCTTAAACATATATTGTATATCTAGGGTAATGCTTGGCCCATGGGATAATTTCTAAAAATAAGAATTCATTGATGAATTAGTTAATTAATTAATGACTATCATTTGCTATATTATACAAGATTTATTTCTTGACTTTTTTTTCCATCTCTCCCATTAGATGACATTTTCCTTAAAAGGAGGAACTGTGTAGTATCTATCACTGAATCAGTAACTGGCATGACGGTCAGCACAAAGAAGATGCTTCATAAATATCTGTCAAACTGAATCTAAATTGCACAGACATTCCAAGAAATAAGAGCTCATAGTTTATGAAATCCTCACAGCAATGTTTAAGAAGGAATAGAGTTGAACCAAAGCAAATCTAAAAACCCATTTGTGAAGCAAAACATTTGGTTCAGCAAGGAAATTTAACAGTTCAAATGTGTTTTTGGTCGAAATGTTTGCTCGACTAACAGGCATTTCTAAAATATGTTTTTTGCTGCTGAGGCTGAAAAAATTTGTTTTAAAGGCATTAGGACATCAAATGTTAAAAACATATCTAGCCCTTCCTTACTAGAAAAGTGATTGTCAGTAGAAATGCTTGCAGGCAAGGTTTCAGCTTCACATGGTTTCAAAATGTTTCCTTGGGTGAAATGTACTTAGAGACACTTTAAATGGAAGGAATTTTGTTTGCCAGCTTAGCTACTAGCATCATTTCATTAACATGGAAGCAAGTGCATTGTTAGAAAGTAAAAATGATATTGATTCTACATGACAACAGAACAAGAAAATAAAAATTAACACAAAAATGAAAATAACATAAGAAATGAAAAACTTATCTTTCTCCATTCCTAAAGCTTAATCATCAATCATAAAGCATTAAAGAAGGCAGTGTTAAAATTATATTCTCAAATGCCATTTGATAAAACAACTTGTAGAATGATATATACAATATGGTATAATTTATAATGTCAACAGATATATATATATATATACACATATTTATATGAATTAAAGTCCTTGAAAACATACAAAAGACATGCCAATACACAAACCAATAGTAGTCATTCCCTCTAAGAGAGACAAAAGGAACCAGAGTAAGGAACTTTACTATTATACATAATTATTTACATTTTTACACAGAGAATGTATATTTGTTTTATTTGTAAAATTAGAAGTTATTGCTTCAAATATTTTTCAATGGCAAAGTTTTAATGGAAGTTAAAATATGAAATGAGTGGTTATTCTAGGTAATTTGCAACATCCTGTCTATCCTAGGATTAAATAATTTTATTAACTTATACTTCTGAAGGAAATTTAAAGAGAATTCATATAGTTAATAAAGTTAACAAAATAAAGTGTTCATTTTAATTTTTTAAAAAAAATGTCAAAATGTTTTCTACAAAACAAAAAGAGGTATAATTCTGCCTTAATGGTATTTTATTCTAAAATCTTTATCATAATTTTGATCCAAAGTCTCTTATAGTTTATGAAAAAAGTGACTTCCTTAGTATTTCTCTTACATGTGTATTTTTCCTAATTTCTAAATCTACACCTGAAATATAGAAAGTAAAATTGAAAAATAAAACAATTGCATTTTTTAAACTAGAAATATAGTAGCAAGTTAATGACTATCCATAAAGAAATATTTGAATAAATTATGGCAAATCTCCATCGGTTAATATTATACTGCTGTTACAAAGAATGAATCAAACTTACATCAATTAATTTGGACAGATTTCCATAGAGTATTGCTGAATGAGGAAAGCAATCTTTAGTGAAATGTGTTGTATTACCTTTTGCTGCATAACAAATTACCCTACAACATAGCAGTTTAACAATAACAGCTCTTATCTCAGAGATGATTTAGGCTCAGAATCCAGGCATGGTTTAACAGAGTCCTTTACTCAGAATCTTTCACAAGCCTGTGGTCTGGGTGCTGTCCAGGGCCCAGTCATCTGAAGGGTCAACAGGGGCAAGATCTGCTTCTAAGCTCACCCATTAGTTATTGGCAGGACTCATTTCCTCCCAGGCTGTAGGACTGAGGGCCTTCATTCCTGGCCCAAGGTGACTCTCAGTTCTTTGCGACTCAAACCTCTTCAAAAGGCAGCTCACTTACTTTTTTTGTTTCTGCACAGCCAAAGAAACTGTCAAGAGAGCAAACAGACAACCCACAGAATGGGAGAAAAGGGCTGATAACTAGAATTTATTTAGAGCTCAGGAAAATCAGCAAGAAAAAATCAAACAACCCTATAAAAAAGTGGGCAAAGGACACGAACAGAAATTTTTCAAAATAAGACAGAATAAAGGCCAACAAACATATGAAAAAATGCTCAACATCTCTAATCATCAGGGAAATGCAAATCAAAACTGCAATGAGATATCACTTATCTCCAGTAAGAATGGCCTTTATCAAAAAGTCCCCAAACAATAAATGTTAGCGTCGATGCGGATAGATAGGAACACTCCTACACTGCTGGTAGGACTGCAAACTGGTTCAACTTCTGTGGAAAGCAATATGGAGGTACCTTAAAGCAATACAAGTAGATGTACCATTTGATCCAGCAATTCCACTACTGGGCATCTACCCAAAAGATCAAATGACACTCTACAAATGGGACACATGCACTTGAATGTTTATAGCACCACAATTCACAATTGCAAAGTTGTGGAAACAACACAGGTGCCCATCGATACATGAGTGGATTAATAAAATGTGGTATATGTATACCATGTAGTACTATTCAGCTTTAAGAAACAATGGTGATCTAGCACCTCTTGTATTTTCCTGGATAGAGCTGGAACTCATTCTACTAAGTGAAGTATCCCAAGAATGGAAAAACAAGCACCACATGTACTCACCAGCAAATTGGTACTAACAGATCAACACGTAAGTGGACATATATGAATAACATTTATCGGGTGTCGGGCAGGTGGGAGGGGGAGGGGGGACATAGGCAATATACGTAACCTTAACATTTGTACCCCCATAATATGCTGAAATAAAAAAAAGAAATAGTTGAAACAAAATATAATGCAATCTTATAATAGCAAAAAAAAAAAAGGCAGCTCACAACATGGCACCTGGCTTATTCAAAATGAGCAAGTGAGAGAGAGTGACAGTAAGACAGAAATCAGTCTTTTATGACCTGATTTTGGAATTGATAAGCCATCACCTTTCCATATTCATCAGAAACAGGTCACTAGGTCCAGCTCACATTCAAGGGCTAGAGATTAATAAAGGGTTAATGACTACCAGGAGATGGGATCATGCGGAGCCATATTTGAAGGTTTCCTGCCACATGTTTAATGTTCTTTTTTTAAGCAAAAATGGCCGAAATCTACCCTTATTACACATGAATATACAAGATTCATAAACATCTTATGAGCATGTAGAAAATTAGGGAAGGATATTCAGCAGGTTATCACCGGGAACCCAAATAACAACCTGTTAGGCAGAGGCAAAATTTTTAAAAAAATAAAGACTTTACTAAAACGAAAATGGCATAAAACACAGGTATGATATGATTTATGTATACAATACCATGTGTATGTTTGTCTGTATCCATTATATACTGGTGGTATAAATTTTTAAAACAAAGACCACCAGAGCTTTGAAAACAAGCTGAAGTTACCTTGTCATTCAACAGAACACACAACAGAGAATAAAATTTACTGAGTGGTTCACTGAACAGGAAACGTATTAGAAATTTGTAGTTCATGGTGGTTAGATCGATCAAGATTGAAAACTAAACTCTGAATAGGATGGAATGAATTTGTTGCACTATGTACAGTTGGTTAAACAATTTCTATTGTTCCTTAGAAAAGAGTCTTCACTTAGGGCCACTAAGGATCTAGTGTCTTGGGATCACTCAGAGTTTATGGTTATACATCAACTTCAGTTGGACCCAGTTTTTCTGAAATACAGCATTCGGTTTTGTTATTCCAAGTGCCCTGTAAAGGGAAAATTTTCTTCTTCTTTTTTTTTTTTATTAGGAAAAAGAAAAACAAGTTGTAGGGTAATGTGGACAGCATGATTCTATTCCAATAAAAACAATGGAAAAAAAAAAACCCTTATGTTTGTTATATGCATGCTTGTCTATGTGGTATAAGCATAGATATAAGGAAGGATTGTAAGGTAGCCAGTTGAAATTATTATATTTTTTTTTTCATTTTTACTGTGTTTGCCTGTCCAAGGTGTTGTTTCTTGAGTGATAAACCCACCCAGTTTGCCTAGAACTGACCAGTTTCTTGGGATGTGGAACTTCCAATGCTAAAGCCAGGCTACTCCCAGGCACCTGAGTTCTTGGTAATGATAAGTGTGTATGACTTTTGAACTTTGAAAACAACAAATAAAGAAATAAAGGCTCTCTTTGAATAGATTTAATGACATTGGAATGTTCTGTGAAAAGAGTTTTAGCTCCTTTAAAAAGTACTAACTGACAATGCTGGGCTGTGAAAGTTCTTTTCTGACTGGAATGGGAAGCAAGGCCAGTGGTTGAGTGTGAGGTTGATTAGGCAGGGCAGATACTTGAAGAACAGAAAGGAAAAGGAATGTTATCTAGGAGAGGGAAGAGTGAGTTGAGGAGGGAGGTGGGGTGGGCTTGCCAAGCTGCAGAAGGTCCAATTGTGGTTTGAAGTCCCGAATTTGAAACAAGACCAGTCTACACAGGTGTGTTGTTTTCCCCAGCTATGTCCAGCTGCACAGCTGTCCAGGTAGAGCATTTGAATTGTGTTTATCAAGGGTTTATCAAGGGTTGGGGTTTTGCTAGGAGGGTGATAAAGGAAGAGAAGGACAAGATGAATGAGGATATATGCAAGAAAGGGAGCATGCTGACAGTCCATGGAGTGTAAACATGATATACAAGGAACTGGGGATAGGAATGGGATGAGAAGCAGGGAAAAGGTGGTAGAATCAAAGGAGAGGGAGTGGTAGATTTGGGGAAGTGAAACGCTAGAAGGAGTGACTGAAAAGGTAAGTGGTAGTGATCAGAGAAAAAGGAAAGTTACAATATCTTAAAACAAAACACTCCAGTGGCTTTCTTTTCCAGAGAATCCAGTTGGGGCCCTAGGTTGTACCCATTTTATACAAATAATGTCAAAACAGCTCTTTCCTCTGTCAAATCACCAATACTAATAGATTGAGAGGGAGATTATATAGTGGATGCAGTTGTTGGTGATGACAAGGACACAGACAAGTGGAGGAGAACAGGTGAAGGAGCTGAAAAGCCAGTTTCTTAAGTCAGCATTAAAATCATCAAGAATTATTACAAGTAGAAGGAAACAAAAACAGACAAAAAACTAACTGAGCTGTTCAAAATATAAATACAGTTGAAATCACATATAACAGAAGGAGTGAGATAAAGTGGCTGACTGATTTAAGAATGACTCAGGGTGCCATTTAAAAACAGTGGTTTCAAACCACTGGAAAAGTGGAGCAAAATGAAGAACAATTATGCTCACCAAGGAAAAAGAGACATTATAGAGGTTATTTGTACCCTTCTTCTGAATGGCTGTCTAAAACCAAATCTGGATAAGATGTGGCCAGGAATTATGAAAAAAAAAAAGAAAGAAAAGAAAAGAAAACCAGACTGCCTATAGATGACAGTAATCAAAGTTGTAAACAAGTGCCAGGAAAACCATTTAGGTAAGAAAGGTTATCAAATTTGTCCTTGGGACACCTGGGAAAACACATTTGGATTCTTCTTGCTTATTCAAGAACATATTTCTCTCTACTTATCTCTGTCTAAAAAACACCTACTCAGTAAGTCTAAAAGTCTAAATCTGCCTTACTGATTCTACCTACAGAAAGTGCAGCTTTGAATTAATTATGTCACCCCTTGCTGGCCCACGGCACATTTTTACCTTTTGTGTGTGTGTGTGTGTGTGTGATGACATGGCAAGGAACCATTGACCAAAATTCATAAAGTTCCTAGAAAAATTCTAAAAAGTTATGGTGTCTTAAAACAGAACACTCGATTGGAAAATGCAGCCAAGCCTCTAGGTTATTGCCATTCTGATAACACTTACAAATAATAACAGAGTAGCTCCCTACCCTGTCAAATCACAGGTGCTAATTTTAGAAATCCAGATTTCCTACAGTGAACATTTAAAGACTTCATAACATTTGGAGGCCTTCTGTAACATCTTATTTTTCTCAAAAGAAAAAAAATAATAATCATGTGCTTGAAAGAATACAAATTGTTATTTAACCAGGGGGTGGAAATTTCCAAGGAAGCTCCTTAAAGAAAATGTTTACATTCATTTTTTTATATGAAAGGATTTATCTAACAATGTATCACAAACAAAACCCACAACACTGTTGATGATCTCAGCTGGAGTGAAAAGATAGAATGCAGACCAATTTATTGCCAACTGGTTTAAAGAAGTTACAGGCCTACATCCAGGAGGAAAAAAGGAAGGGAAGAGGTTTAGGGCATAAAAGGTAGGAAACTCACATTTTGTGATCATCAAATATGAGCAAGCTTTGTGCTTGGCACTTTGCAGAAATTTTCTTATTTAATCTGAGAACTAACTTTATGGCAAATTAAACCAATGTGCAGTTAAGGAAAGTGAGGCTCAATGAACTTGGCAAATAAGGTGACACAGCCCATAAAAAGTAGGTCTAGGTTTACGTGACTTCAAAATCAATAAAAGACACATAAAGAAATTCATCAGGGTATCTTTACATCCTTATTTCAAAAACAAACAAAAGAACAAATAGATATAATTTTAAGGCTCTGTCCCCTACCCCTGCATGTTTTCTTAGATAACAATTCACAAAGTATAAAAACACCAGCCTTGTGATGTGACTTAAAGACAATTTATGTTTAACGTTAGGCTAGGTGACTTTTGTGATGCTTGCTGAGCCTGTGACTATATGATGGCAAGTCTACTCCCTGAAAAAGTGGTAAGTGCAGGATTAAATGCACTAATAATTGAAATTAAAGGATTAACTTCAGCGTTTATAAACAGGTAGCTGGTGGACCAAATAGAGCCCTCAAACCTGTTTTCTATGGTCAAAATTGGGTTTGAATTTGACAGGTTACGCAGTCTCTAGTTTGCTACAGGCTTTGCTTCCCTCCTTCCTATGATCTTAAACCCAGCCAGATTCACATATTTATGTTACCTGCCTGATCCTTGGAGGCATTTGAGTTTGTAATCCCCAGACACAATGCTGCAGAAAGTTTCTTCCAGCTCTCATACTCTATGATTATTTGATTTAGAATTACTGAAATATATACCCAGAGCCATCAAAACCTTAAAGAAAAAAATTTCAGCTCACAATTTGATATGAAGAAAAGGAATTCTTTTTAAAAGCAAAGACTTTCTGATCTTCAGAAGACATCAGTATTTGTGGAAAAGGAAAATGAGAATGTGACATTTCCTTAGCATTTAACTGGAGTGAAATCTTTATATTGTAATCACATGTCAAGCAATCCACAAATGTCTACGAGACATCAACGCTGTGCGTGGCCTAAGCTAGACATTGAAAAAAAAAAAAATACAAAGAGGCTTAACACATGTCTCTCATAAACCAAGAGGAAGCTTCTCATCTAGTTCATAAATTAACAATACATCAGCCTCTAAAGTTACTGTGTGTCTGGGTTTCTGAAAAGTGGCAGATAGATTTTAAAATGCTAAATCAAAATTATTTTTCCCAAGAAAATAAATAAAATCAAGGGAATGTATCTTAGTAAGTCAACAAAATTGCCAGTCATGGCCCTTTGGGCCATACTGAATTAAATGAACGGCAAAGTAACTGGCTCATGAGAAAAGGGGATTTTTTTTAAAAGTTTATTTATGAAATAAAAAAATATCTCTATCATGCCCAAGAAATTCAGATACGGTAAGATACAATCCTTCATTTCTGCTGCTTCATTATAGAAATCTTTGCCCAGAAAGTCAGATTGTCCTCTCAGTTCCAAACATAGTACTCTTTAATTTGGGTGACTTCAAGCAAAAAGTTGTCCTGTCACAAAGGTGAAGCTCATGGCCACGGCCTCAAATTTTTTGTTACTATGCCTGATAACTAATGTTCGATGAGGAGATGATAGCCACTAGACTAGAACAATTACCAGTACATAATAAATGCTCAATAAATATTAGATGTTCATAATTTTAACTTTCATCATTGCCATACTTTTGGCACTAATAGTAAGGGCCAACTTCTTTATTGGGAAGCTCCCAGAGTTGTTAACTGATATGTTTCAATATGATTTCTTTTTACAGTTAAAATAAATACTTGGAAAATCCAATTCATAGGAAAAAAATTCAGAATATTGAGCAGTTGACACATGTCAAAGAAATCGATACTTGCCAAGAAGATGGTTTGCATTGCTCATTGAATAGCTCTCTACCCATTGGACTTGTCTCTGGAATCCTATATGCCACACAGATGACATGCAGCCTTACAGGATACAGTGGTCCGTTTAAATTCTATCGTGGTAAAATTAGCAAATTTATTGCAAAAACATTAGAAAGTATTCTTTCATTTCCAAAGGGGGAATATTGAGATCATAAGCAAATCTGAACCAGGTGTAAAGATAGAGAGTGATAGTACAAATGTGGAGTGAGGTAGGAGAAGGAGTTTAAGACAGGGAAGTTCTCTATGAACTACGTTTGATGTTGCCGATGGTATATTTTCCCACGTCCTCTCATGGCCCCATTTGCTTACACGTGCTATTCCCACCATTGTTTTTTAAGTTCCTTATATGCCTTCCTCATTGTACAGTGAGTAACTTTACTATAATTTTGCTCTCTATTAGGCCCCTAGGCCTAGCAAAAATCTTGGCACATAATGGGCACTTTTTACATCATTGTTGAGTAAATAAATGTATGAAACTGCAAGTGATGTATTCACTATTTAACTGTGAAACTGCCAAATCTTGTGAAAAGTCATCAAGACCAAAGTCAAGTTTCATGATCTGACGTACATGCTCTAACAAGAAAATCTTCGATATTTTCGAGATCTTTCCTTTTATTCAGGTCATCATTTATATGCCCCTGACCATGAAAAATTCCCTAAACTCCAATTTTTTGGAGGACATTGACTATGTGAATTCCAGCTAAACATATCAACATGGATTCTCACAGGCAACAAAACCCATTGTAGATTCAGAGTCAGAAGAAAGTGTCTGATACATGTAAGTCTCTGAGCTGGCGACTTCCTGTGTTACTTGTGTTCATCCTCACTGCAGCCTCATGTGGAAAGCAATGTGGTTCCCATTGTGCATATGAGTAAACTGAGGCTCAGAGTGGTGAAATTAGCCTGAGGTTAAACAGCATATGGAATGGCTAGACTTCAAAACAGGTCTCTCTAATTTCAAAGCCCATTCATTTTTCATGATAACTTGTTAAATAAGCTCATAAAATTTAAGCAGAAATGTATCCATGAGGTTCTATAAACTCAAAAATTCCAACAAACATGTATTCCAATGATTTAAAATGAAAGCTCAGACTTAAAGTACAAAATCCTTTCATTCTGATTCAAATTAATACTGCTAAATAACCTCATCGCAGATGTGAAAGTATTTGCTCACTGTTGAAAAGTCCAATTCTGTAATAGAGATCAGTAAGGTGGATTGGTTTTATGCTATAAGAACCTGAAAGTTATTTTTTCCCACATTTGTATTTTGAAATAATTTCTTCACAAGGACGAAAAAGGATATGACCTTGTACTATGTTTGCATACATTTACCAACATTTACTTCAAAATATGGGGGGACGGCTATTTTCCAGAACTTGATTTCCTTAAAACACTTTCCGTTTCCAAATTAGGAAGTAATGAGTTTTTAAAAAGATGGGAGGAAGAGCTTGAGGACTTACAAGGCGTTCAGTGCTAACTATACGCTCAGTGCTTGATTGGGTAAAGATGTAGAAAGATGAGAGTTGCAACTAAAATAATTATTGGGAAATGTCTATCATCTTCCATACTCTAGAATTCTCAATTGAAATCCTGTTCAGAGAATTGTCTGTGTTCAGCTCCCCCACTCCCGGGAATTCCTCCAGCTATATCTCTACAGAAGGCAATATTGTGCTTATCCACGGAGAGTAGAAAGTTAATCTGCTGAGCTGTTGTCCTGTTTTTTAAAAATACCAAATCACTGACAGTATTGATTTTTGGCTGTTTATACAACTTTAACTCTTCAGAATTTAATATGGAGAAACCAACATTTTTTAAGACCTTTTTTTTTTTTTTGAACAAGTTCAGTGCTTTAAGGGTAAACAAGTATTTTGTAAATTAGTCCACTGAATGACAAGCCAACAGATTTGAAGCTAGCTGTCACCTTTTGTTAGTCACATCCATAAATCCAGCCTGGTACTGGGATCATTCTCAGTGTCGCTGCATCATGGACACTGTACAAAGGGAAGATGCTGTTTCCTTCTTTTAGAGCATTTTATCTGGAAGTGTAAGAGATTGGCTGTGTTCTGTGAATTAATTTCCTTGCAAATTTTCATAAGTGGAAATTGAAGAGTTCTGTTATTTTTCATTCTTTTTCATGGGAAAGAAACAGTCATGTAGTTGGACACCAGTTTTGAGTAACACTTTCAATCTAAAATCCATCACTCCCCTTCAGTACCATATTTCTGTTTTGTCCCTCCTCCCTAAAGAGAAGTAATAGATCTTTCTTGTTAATGGATCTCACTGGCTCACAACGTTACTAAATAAAGAATAATAACCATAGCTGAGCTTTTATGTTTTTACCATCAATATGAATTTTAAGAATGTCATCAAGAAAATCATCTTCAAAGATATTTTCTTGCACGCTTAAGTCCTGCTGCTGAGATGAAGCTGGAATGACTGCAGCAGTTCTGATACCCTGAGCTTTTTGCTGTTCTGATTCTTTCCTCACTAGCAGAGGCAGTGAATTTAACACTCAGATTTGCTCTGACAGGCTGACAACTGATATCACAAGACCACAGCTAAGAGTGGTTTATTACTTTTAGTGGGATTTATTTAATTCAGTCTCACAGCCTGAGGGTGGGGTAAAGATTTAACTTGAAATTAAATTCCAGCAGGAGACCTTTTAATATAAGAAAAATGGGCAGAAGGATAAATGACATGCTCAATTGCAATGAATTAAAAAAAAAAAAAAAGCCTATATTTAACATGGGAAAAAAATCCCACAAAATCATTTCAGTTATTTGACAGATAGAGACCGGAAAAGTGCAGAGGAACCAGGAAGGACGATAGAACTTAAAAGAGAATGATCTAAAGGAAAGTTTCTGACACACTTGAATTTCTTCAATCTATCGAGAAAAAAAAAAAACCCAGTTTATGAATGCTTTCCGTCAATGTCTGGATAAGTTGATAAGAAATCCCAAGTGTTCTTCTGTTGTTTAACTTTAAACTATACAATAATTCTGGATGAAATAGTAGAGTTTAGGCAAAGCCATGGGTAGAAATTACTCAGGTAATTTTAACCTGAACACAGTGAATGCTTATACCCCGGAATGCAATACATGAACGTGATTTCCGTTTGTTTTATAAGGCTAAGAAATGTGGAGTTTTATAATAACAGGTAACCCAGACAGGGTGCCAGTTGTAATGCTTAAAGGTATTGGGTGGTTATGATCATGCTCCTCTAGTTTTTGCTTATCAAAAATGGATATCATTTATTAATATGTGGAGGAAAGGAGATACCTTGTGGTCAATAGATATCGGAGAATCAATGATATATTTTTGTTCTCTGTGGTAATATTTTGGTGGTTTGAACTTCCTTTTATAAAGAAAAGAGACTTTCATAAAAGCCTATTAAGTTTGAATGTTTTCTATTCAAGGCATAACTAATTGTGAGGGTTTTTGGAAAGAGTAGATTATAATAAGTAGAATAGCTATGTACCTTACTCTGTGTTTAAAGATACTCCAGTTCAGTCTAAGCTCTAGAAATCTGGGTCCAGATCATATCAGACCTGGGAGCCATTAGCTCAGTAGCAAGCTTGGCCCTAGACAAAAATCATAACTGTCATGGTCTTTTTGTTCACTAACCATATGCCACATCTTTATGGCATCTCTCCTCTCTTTAGGAACCTGAAGTTTTGGTGGCTTTCTAAGGAAGCCTTCTTTGAAACTTCATACCCTCTTGCTAAGGAACTTTTTGAATTCCCTCTTCCCCACACAAACCTTGCTGTGTTCACTGAATCTAAGTAGTTACAATGTCGTCACATGGTTAGTAAGTGGTGACAGCTGAATGCAGAGTTTCCTATATTATTTTGATACATGGCATCCTTAATTGTCTCAGCAATGTTCCTGTCATCCCTAGGCCAAAAGAAATGCCTAAGAACACCATTTATTAAATTACTAGGACCAAGGGCCTTAATAAGTATTTATGTCTAAAAACTAAGCATTTATTAAACACTGCACACACTTCTCAAACTGTGGAATCAAATTAAACTCCATGACCTTCGTTGAAAGGAATGTAACGGTCAATGTTAAAAATGTTAACAACTTAGAGATATTAGTTCACAAGATGTTCAACAGATGTTACTGTGTTTTTTTGTTTTGTTTTATTTTTTACTGTAGACAAGGAGAAATAGACAAGAAAAAACACAGTAGTGTTTTTCCTAAATTTTAAAAATACACTGTAGTGCCTTTTTGAATTTGCAGTTACACCCTAGGTGACCTCAGTGCTCGGTTTGGTAACTGCAAACTTCATGTGTTATCTCTTATCAACGATTCTGCATTTCAGTAGAGATGCTCACTGTTTATTCCAGTGAACTAACTGTTGGTGCCAATTAAACCAACAATTCTACTCATCCCACCTGACTAACATTTTATTAATGACACTTTTCTTACAATCACATTGTAATTTGACGGTGATTAATTTTCTTTAGAAAGAGTCTGAGCAGTGATATAGTCAAACCTCTGACCCACTGTAAGAATAAGCCCTCCTAAGTAGGTAAACCACAAACAATGACCATGCCCATTTGAAGGGCAAATATTTAGCTTTCTCTGGTTCCCAGCACTCCTCTTCTTCCTTTTGTGGAGCAATCTAATCTGGACATGGAGGATATAGTGCAACCAGCATCATCTTGCATGGACCTGTGTGTCGGTGGGACTGTTTGTCTCTCAAATTCACCCCCAGAATGGGTCCTGGGCCAGTGTCATTTCCTAGAATCTTGCTTGTATGAGTTTGAATGCCTTCATCTCAAAATAACTTGACACAGCATTGTCTTAATCCAGTGGCTTCTCATCTTTACAAGAGCTTTTGTCTTATCTTCTTCCTAGATGAGCTTCACTCCCAAACTGGTATCTAAAATACCTATTGTGGATTTAGGCCTCCTGGCATGATCAATAATTTCTGCAAGAAGAGACAGAGAGTCACTTCCAAAAGCTCTTTCCGAAGAATGTAGAACTTTCTCCAAAGCCTATTGCAAACTTCTCACATCTTACTCTTTTTTCTTCAGAATTTTCCACACTGAAACACACTAAAATATACTCTAAGAAGTAATATTTCAAATAGAATGTGTTTTCCTGTTCACTAATACTATTTTTAAGTGCAAGTTGAGTGCAGATTAACCATCAACCCCCAAACAGATCAAAAAATGTGCAAATAAATGTGGCGGAAAGAAACACATCTTTTCAAAGGATGACTCTATCTCTTCTCACCTACCACCAACTTCTTGGAAGTCTCACTCCTTTTGTGAGTTATTACATTGCATTTGAAATACAAACTATATTTATTTACTTTTAAATTACTATCTCCCACTTATATAACATTGTTTTCATTATTCAATGATGTTTGTTTTTTTTTATCTATCCTTTGAAATGGAACTCCTCATAAATTTTCCTAATAGAATTAATAGAACTTTTTTAATAGCTTTTAAAATTTGCCTAATAGAATTAATAGAATTTTGTTTTGTTGTTGTTTAACAGCTTTTTATTTAGTGGCAGACTTTTCAGAGAAAAGTTAAAGTTGTTGTTGCAAGGGATAGGTTTATACTCAAAGCAATTTACTTCTTAGGTGATTTGATAATTGAGATATCACCATATTTTTTTCTCTAGTGAAGTTAAACTGAAGGGCCATCTGCTGATGAATGGCCTAACCAGATTTTAGGTTAATTAGTTCCCTTGTGCCCTGTATGTATTTATACCATCAAAAGATCAAAAGGTACACATTTGACTGTGTCTGAAACCAGAGCTCCCCTCTGTTGAAATATAGTGTATGCATTTTACTGAGCCCCAATACTGCAAAGTAAATAATCAAATGGGAAAGTGTTTTTACAAATATAGTCATATGAAAATTTTTATGCTGAAAGTCATCAATAAGGAATGTATTAAATGTTTCATTTTCTTATCTTTAGCTTCCTAATGATAAAAAATATATATACATATAGAGAGAGACATTTCTTCTAAAATTTTTTATGTTGAAATACCCCATAATATAAACTTCTCAAATGAAAGCAATATATCTTATATAGAAAACATGAATCTTAGACCAAAAGGTATAATATGTAAAAAATAATTTTCGATATTCAATTCAATTTCTATTGTTTTTCAAGGCCCCTTCTAAATCAGCTGACAGGAAATTTTGATCTCATTCCTGTCCCCAGGACTGTATTGTGAACTAAAATAAAATTTTAAGGCTCATCCCCCCCCCCAACCAGCTGACTGAATGGACCCCCTTGTGGCCAAAGGAATATCCTAAAACTAAATTGTTTGACAGGAGGAGGGAGGTCAGAAATGCCTCATCATGCCCGCCTCCCTTCTCGGAGACATCCTTTGTAACCCATTAACAGGCCTAAGGGTATGCAAGACAAACCTGCAGGTCCTCAAAACAACAAACCTATGTCCAGTGGCTTATCTCTGATAACAGCTCCATATGTTAAAACATTCCAAGCCTGTTTAGACAAAGGTTCATGTCTTTAACCAATTACAAGCCAAAGAATCCTTAAACTCACCTATAACCTATAAGCCGCTACTTCAGGATGTCCCACCTTTTGGGACAAATTGCTGAAGACTGTGATGCTATGTTAGAAAGTAACCCTGAAATTAGGCGCTCTGTGATTTGGGCTCCATTGTAGTGCTGAGCAAGGTCAGCCCTTGGCTGAACTAAACTATAGGCACCATTCCCTGGTGAGGGAGAGGTGGGTGGAGAACTAGCTTCAGACACTTCTGGTGGACATCACACATCATAGTGCTCCTGTTCCATGAGGGTGTGCTCACCTCATTTGGGCTAGGGCTATAGTTTGAGAAGGTCAAACTGGTCAATTAAAATTCAAATATTCCAAGAACATACAGGAAATAATAAAGGTCAGCAAAATTAATTTTAATATGGCAGCTAGGTCAAAGCAGGGTTCTTGCTATCAATACATAAATGTTGATGAGAAAAGGGGGTGCTATAGTTTGAGCCTCTATTAAAGAAAGGCATGTTCAGATCAAATGCTGAGTAAGTACCAGTACACAGGTTGCCAGAGCCAGGGATGAAGGAACAGAGGAGATAATGTTGATGGATGAGCTTGACTGAGTGGCCCGTGGTGTCACAAGATGAAAGTGCTCTCCATTGGAGCATTTCTTCTTTCTGAGCATGCCTAGTGTCACTGAGAGTCTTCATCAGAACTTCTCCTATTAGCTGACCTTGGATCCCTGAGCCATCCCTGGTTTCCCCAGCCCACCAACTTGCCATACCAAATATAGTGAATTAACTTCTCTCTTAATTTTCTTCCCAGTGTATAACAACAGCTCAGTACTTGTCATTTCAAACTGAACATACCACTTTGATAAAATCAGACTGTGTAGGTCCAAACCCACATTAAGAAAGGCAGGATTTGAATGCTGGAAGAGAGTTTAGGGATGGTCTTTCTCCTCCATCCAACTGCTACTCAGAACTTTCTTGGTGATGACATTCTTCCAGTCACCTGGGAAAGAAATTTTATAGTTTCATTCTTCTTACCCTCTCACCTTCCATATTAGCTGTTAAGTGTCAAGTCTTTATGGATCTAACTTCCCAATATCACTTACTTTTGTCATTGTCTTGCCACTCCCGCTAATCTACTCCAGTTTAATTAACTAACTCACTTCTTAGATACATGCCTAGCCTCATGGAAGTGCCCAGTCTTTAGAATTAGGTAAAAGGGGATCAAATTTCAATTTTTCCACTTGCTAGGTATGTGATGTGGGGCCAGTTTGTTTATCAATCCAAAGTTAAATTTCCTCATCTATAAAATGGGACTAATATTTCCTTATAGAGTTGTTAAATAAATAATATATAAAATAATGTATAAAAACTATTTGGAGTATTTAGTCAGTGCTCAAAATATGTTAAATATCTTCTTGAGTTGAACTTAAAAGAGTGCACCAAGTTTATTATTTTCTTGCTCAAATATATCTCATTATTCCCAAATACCTTGAAATAGCATCCAAATTTCTTGACCTGGGATCCTAGCTCCTATGCAAGTGGTTACCCCACCTTCCTATCCAGTTACAGTAAACTCCCTCCATTCTCCTACACTGGCCTTCAGCTACAACCAAGGTGGAGTTCTTGCTAGTTCCTGCGTTCAACATCCTCAATCTGCGAAAGGCCAATATTTTTTTCTTTTTTTTTCTCAATCCCCAGAAGAAGAAAACTTTATTTTTCACCCCACTGCCCATCTCAGGCACATCTTAAAACTAACTATTTCTAGGCAAAAAAGTTCTCCATTCACTTTAGACTTAAGAATAGTCTTTCTTTGATAAGTAAATGTTTATCCAGTGTCATAATCACATAACAATATTCACTTTGCTCATTATTTGGAAAATTCTGCCCACCTACCTCCAGTTCAAGGTGAGCTAAAAATAAAAATGATACAGAGAGTGGAAGCCCAGTCTTTGTGTCTGAACTTTGAGAAGGACTAAGTGGCTAGTTCCCAACCACTCCTGGGCATATGAGACTAGTGAAGTGTTCAATTTCAGCTCTAGGAGTAGAAGTAAGATGTACTTCATCTACTGCCATTACAAATAAAATTGTGCTGGTTTCATGGGTGAAAATCCACATTGAAGACTAATGGAGCCCACAAAGATTTTCAGTTCAAGGGGGAGTCCACTACTTTGCTGAGGCAGCAGCATTAATTTTCCATCAGAAGTTGAAGATGGGGATCTCTGGAGTTGTTAAATGGCATAAAAATGTGGCTTGAGAATTCATGGTACTCATAGCAGCCCAAGCAAGATGTGTGGGATCTGTAGATACCTGTAGGTTTAGAAGTAAGAGATACTTCATAGATCATGGTTTAAAGTTCTAGGTCACTCTGCTACAGTACACAAAACAAGGAAACAAGTCTATCACCTCCAAATTTAATTTGCAGTACAGCTATAGCCTTTCAGCACCACTAATTCAAAAATCTTCAGTTCTCCAAACATAAATGGTACTTCTATATTGACGAACTCTGAATATCTTGTCTGAAGGTGATCCAAGAATTTTTTGTGGAACCAAAAATGGAACACAAGCTTGTGAAAGGTCTAAGCAGTGTTCCAGATATTGACAAAAAATACTGTTCCTTAAATACTGTAAAAAATACCACCTTTTTGCTGAGAGCTTCCATGATAACAAACATAAACAATAATCTACTTTGCTTCATTCCCAGAAGCTAGGACAATTCTAGGTGATCAACCACTGTGTTCCCAGAACTGTGTTCTTGTGTTGTACAGCTAATCTCCAACATCCCTCAGAATTGCCTTGAGAGATCCAAATTATTATGATGATTTTAGTGGGAAAATGGTGATTATTGCATTCATTAACAAAACTTGATGTAAATTGGAAGGGAGAAACTGCCATATGATGTCACATTTTCATTCATTTCTCCCTCAAAAGGAATACATTAGCTTAGACCTCATTCCTTTCAAACAATTAAAGTTCTGACTGCTAAATGGAGTTCATTGTAACTCCTATGCATTTGCATAGCCCCCTGTGCAAAACTTGGATTTAGAAAATAGTACTTTGGATTGTAAATATCTGTTTATTCACCTGTAACTCTAAGACTCTTTCTATCTCTCCTCTCATCCAACCTAAATTGTAGTCCTTTGGAAAGTGTTCCAGTTATCTATTCCTATAACCACTCCAAAACTCAACAACTTAAAATAACAACCATTTTATTGTCTCACAATTTTGTGTGTCAGGAATTTGGACAGGGCTCCTCTGGGCAATTTTCTTGCTCTAGGTCCCATCAGCTGAGATCTTGCCAGTATCAGCTGGAGATGTGTTGGCCTGGAGAATCCAAGCTAGTATCATTCATTTGTGTGGTGTCTTGGAGAGGATGATTGGAAGATTTGGCTCAGCTGGTACCATCCTCTGAAGTGTCCACAATTGACCTCTCCTCTTAGTGGTCTCAGGGAAGTAGAATTTCTTCCAGGGTGTCCCAGGGTTCCCAGAGTGATTGTTCAACCAGGCACACACAGAGAGACATTGAATGACTTCTTGTGACCCAGCTTCAGAAGTCTCAGAACATCAGTTTTGTCATGTTGTACTATTCAACCAAGTCGTTAAGGCCAGCCCAGGTTCAAGAAAAAAAAAAGCAAAACTCTACCTCCCAAAGGATAGAGAACCAAAGAATTTATGGTGATATTTAGTCTACTTTAGGGACTTTCTTTCATTTATTCAACATATACTCACTGAACCCCCATTAATGCATACCAGACACTGTGCTAAACTAAGCACTGGGGATAGATTGGGATAGAGCAGTGAACAACCAAACAAACAAACAAAAAATACCCTGTTCTCCTGCTACTTATCTTTATATTCTCAGCACTCCAGCACCAAGTGCAATCCATGAACTATCATCCATGCCCAATGTATTTCTGAGGAATTTAACAAGTGGGGTTGTGGAGTCACGGGGATGGACAGCTCTTCCCTTCAGGAGTATTGAGACTGCAGTGATTGAGAGGGAAGAAGTTACACTATTTTATCTATTCAACTCTTTCTGGGCAGCTGTCATATATTCCAATATGTTACATGAGCATGCCTGGCATTGCCAACCCAACCAGGTATAAGCTTAGAGTTTGCCAGTCCTGATCATCCATTTGAGTTTAATGTGTACCCCAAAAAACAATTTTGTGCTTTAGATTGAAGATCTACCTTTAATTATGCCAAGACTTGGGTGTCTTTGTTTTATGATTAAATCTAGAGTGTTCATTGAACTTCCCTCATTAGCACAAAAATCCATCAGAGTATTAAATTATAATGATAGCATCCTTATATACCTCTTAGAATACCTCTGAGCTGTGTACATGTAGCCTAAACAGGGCGTTCTGGCTATCTTATTTGTTTTATTTCTGTGAGACTTGCCCATATGACTTGAGGAAATTACATACAGTAGGAGAAATAACCTATCAGTTCAAGTTCCTTCCATATTTTTCTGATGGCATTATGTATTTCAGTGTCAGTGTGCTCTTAAGAAGAAAATCAATTGCCTTGACAACTTGGACTCAAGACACAATTTTAATGATACATTTCACAAAGCATGATGGAATGTCTAATATAATGTAAAGGTGGTAAACTTATGAAGTTTTTCATAAAAATCACATCACCTTTATAAAAGATTATTTTAAGCAAAACCCTTTCAAAGGAATTTATAAAGAGCAATCTTTTTTATTACAGTAGAGTTTTATCATATAGGCAGTACTTTTTTATATAGTGAACTACCCACAAAAGGGAATACTCAGTATAGGGGGAAATCCAACTCCTTCCTTTATATAATTTAAGAAAACATTGCAAATAATAATGCATGTTGACAAGCTTTAGTATATGCATATCAATATTTTTTTAAGTTGCCAATAAGTGTTGCCTAGGGATGATGGACCTTGGTATGTGTTTTTAATTTCCTTTTTATTCACAAAAACATATGAATCTAATAAAATAAGACCTTCTAAGAACAACTTCTGGACATTTAAAAATATGGTACTAAGTAATAATGTACCTTTCCAAAAGGAAATAATATCCTATTTTCTAAAAATTCTCCTTAGAAAATACAAAGAGAAAAATCTAATGCTGAAAGCAAGCTCTGCAGAAATGCATGTTCAAACAGCTTTGATTTGTAAAAGGGTAAGAACAAGATTGCTCCAGAGCCATTCATACCTGTAGTTAATGAAACTGCGTATATACTCTTTTCTATTTAACAACTGCATTTCACTTCTTTTTATCATCTTTATGGAAATATTTTTGCAGATGGTTAATAGAGAACTTCAAAGAAGAGAAAAATGATCATTTTCAGAAGTTAATCAGAACTAGAACCAAATGTAATGAAATAAAATGGTATTAATCTAATAATTTCTATTTTTTAAATTTTTGCCTTTACAACATAGCCTCTCTTACTTCTGAAAATAATTAAAGTAATATGAAGTTCTGTTTATTTCATTTTCAGCTTTGTTTTATAAGTATACAGTGACCCGATAGCCTCATGTAAATTTTGTGAAAGTTATTAGGTCAATTCCCCCTAGATATCTGATGTGAATATCATGGGTGATAACAGACAAAATGGAAATGAATTTGGACTTCTATTCAAGAAAAATTAAAATACATACCCATCTTTACAGAGGTACAAAGATTAATATCTTGTCATTCATTGACCCTTTCTGAAAGAATCCACAAAGGGTGTCATCAGCAGAATATACAAGGAATACAAAGGAGTTAAATAACAAAATAGTGTATAATCACAGAAACTGATAAAAATGTTTTGATAAATTTAATAAAATATTATCAGAAACAAATATAATTCTAACTAAAAAATTGTTCTTATGAAAGATGCAAAAGAAAGTCTGAGCAATGAGGATGGTATGTTGTTCAGCAGGTAGTTAAAACATGAAACATTTCTTATATTATTCAGAGGAAAGAAGGTGATACCGATTAATGTTGGACCTTCTAAGACAATTTTATGGATAATTGTGTATGTTAAAAATTTGAATAACACTAAAAATTATAAATAAAATATGCAATTTCCAAAGTAGCCAGAATGGAAAAGGAAAAAATCTATCAATTCTACTTAACTGTGAAGAAAGAAAAGAATATTATTAAAAAACTTAATTAAGTAGTAGAAATAACTCCAAATCTACACCAATAATAACATACTTAAATAGTATAAACTCACTAATTCCAAATTATAAAGATTATTAGATTCATTTTTCTAAATTCTCTTGAATTTTTATGAGTTTTACCTAAAACAAGACAATATTTAATGTTAAAAATGGGATAAAATAAGCTATAAAAGGTAAACACTACATCAACCAAAAGAAGACATATTTAACAATAAGAATTTCAAATAAAATAGAATTTAGGAAAAAAAGCAAATAAGGATAAGAAGTTACAGTACCTAAAAATAAAGAGAGCAATCTACCAAAAAATGATATAACTATTGTGAATTTGTGTGCACCTAATTGGTTTGAAACACAATTTCTTAATGTGAAGGAGAAATGAACAAATATGCAGTAATATAATACCTCTACCAGGAGCTGACAGATAAATCAAAGAAAAAATACTAAGGTGGTTATAGAAGATTGAAACAAAACCATTAATGGATTTCATCTAATAAGTGTACATAGCATCTTGTGGCCTACAAACAAAGAATGTATTTGTTCTTTTCCAACACATATGAACAATTACAAAACATGAATGTAAAAATGGTCTTAACACTATCCAAACAATCAATATCATACAGATCACATTTTCTTATTTTCAATTTCAGGACAATTGACATAGTTAAGGTTGCCAGATAAAATATGGAACAGCTAATGAAATTTGAATTTCAGATAAACAACCATAATTTTTTAGTATGAGCATATCTCAAATATTGCATGGAATATGCTTATACTAAAAAATTATGGTTGTTTATCTGAAATTCAAATTTCACTGAGCATCCTGTATTTTTATGTTCTAAATCTGGCAATCTTAGACATATAAATCACCAATAAAAATACAGGAAACCAAAGCAAAACAAAACAGAGACTATGCTTGTAAACTAAGAAATATACTCCAAATTTAGCACAAAGGGTCAAAAGCAAATTATGAAGAAAAGCATGAAGTATCTGAAGGAAAAGGAAGTGAGAGGGAGAATAAGGGAGGACTCATCAGATATTCAAACTATTGTAGGACTATGGTTTTTTTTAAACATGGTGGTATTGTTGCAAAAATTGATACATAGGGCAGTGAAGAAAATTCACAAGGGTTACATAAGCTATTTGAGGATATAATAGAGGAAAATTTATCAGGCCTTTCTAAAAATCTAGATATCCAGGTACAAGAAGCTCAAGGGACTCTTGGGAGATTCAATTTGCAAATTTAATTAATGATACTGAAGTCCTTAATATTTCTTCAGAAGAGGTTAAATGTACAAACTCCTTTCTGACTGCATGGCCTCTATCTTAGGAGACTAATTTAGATCAATCCTATAACCACTGTGACTCATGACTGTGATGCTAAAATATGTGTTCTATTATTCATAGTCATTTTCAAATATGAATAAGAGTTTATTAATTTTCTCACCACTCATTGTGTCTATTGCATCATGCCAATCTAGTCTGAGAATACAATTTTGCAAACTGTTAGAGGCTAGCCAAATCAATGGTTCACCACAATTTGCTTAGTCAATTCTACTGAACAATTTGTTTATTGGCATCCAGGAGACCTGGTCAACTAGATATTTTTGAGTGTTAGGCATCGTTTTTTCCCACAGAAAAGAAAAAAAAATGTCTTATTAGACACAGCCTTTTAATTAAAAGACACTAAGTACCAATTTCTTCTGAAGAAATAATTTTCATTTAAAAAATATTTATTAGGTGATGAGTTTTTACTTAGCTTGAGATGGAGCCAAGTTGAGCTACTAATAACAAAAACCACTGTTAACCTCATTAATGACCATTTATCCACATATTATATTCAAATCAATGGTACTCATTTGTTTTAAATAGCTACGATGCTGCTGGCAACATTCATCAGCTGAATTTCTTCAGCGTTTTTCACTATTAATCATTATTCCTCCCTCCTCTTTTTCCACCCAGAAACTAGTGGGATGTTTTTGTTGCTTTTACATTTTGTAGCAACGTTCTAACTCAGCAGAAAGCAAGGCAGATCCACAATGGACTATTTAATTCAAACTGGCAATGGAAGTGGGAGGGGAGTTTGGATTGAAAGTAAAAATGTGAACTGCTTCAATTGATTGTATGTTTAACAACTACATTAATTAAGATCAGACTATTTCTATGAATTCATTTCCTCTTCGCAAGTGGCAGAGATACTATCAGACAGAAACTGGTGTAAATCCCATGCAAATGATTTTTATTGAACATGTACTGCTTACATTTTAGGGACTCTATTCTACCTAAATAATGCAGGAGCATGTGATGCCTGCCAAATCCCACACAATGTTGAAACCCCAGTTAGTGTTTTATCTTTAAAGAGAGAGCTCTGCATCCTTTTGGCAGGGGATGAGTTCAGATAGAAAACATGCCAGGAGTGTGGACCGATGCATTATCACACGCACCCCCCTGCCGCATAACTGTGCCGCGTCATATGCCATAACATTGGCAAGCAGAGCCCAGAGCTCTTTAAGAACAAGAAGAAGCTCATAAATAATGGTTGAATCACACAAGGGATAATTAAATGAGACAACTGAATGCCAGTGGACTCCCCAGCAGAAAATACTCCTCACTGAGGATCGTTCCTGCCGCTGCTTTCTGCTTTTCTTCTTTCTCAGTTTTAGTTCTGACTAGCAGTTCATTACTGCAAATACTTTTCCAATGGGAGCATTTAAAAAGATTGTCAAACTCTGAAAAAACAGTTTGAGACATTTTCATATTTAGGAACCTTTCTCCAATGTCTATAAACACATAGAGATATTCTTATTTTTAAAATTTTTTTAGCTTTCACCTCGACACTTAATGACAAATACCTGTCTCACAAACCAACCGCAGATAACACTCCTGAAAAGCAAAAGGAGAAAAATCCCATAATGTGCAAAATCTCACCGAGTTGTGCATCCTACAGTGTGAGTGGAATTCATTCATTCTTTTCATTTAGGATAAATACGCATCAATGTTATAGCTGCCTCCTCATTCTTAAAAAATGAGATTCACAATGAATTTCAATGTTTCTCCACCAACCTCCTCCAAATTCTTTTTCAGAAATGCTTAATGTTTCTGGCTTGACAGCTTTGTGCTCAAGGTTGACAGGATATTTTTAGTATCCCGAGTATTTTAAAGGCTCAAAAAAAATCTAGCTCCGGTTTGCTTGTTTATGAAATACATTTAGCAGACAATTACAGTTCATTTAATATGCATTCATTGCTGTCTGAGAAAAAAAAATGCCTTCAGCTTTTTTGGCAAAATGAAGAGAAATATGTATTTTCTCACACTGAGGCCACTCATAATGGGGCATACTCACTGATCACTGAGGATTGTGCGCCTACAACGGTGAAAGGAGAAAGGTATAGAAGGAGGTAAACTAGCTCAAATCTACTTCTTGATCAGGAAAGAGGGGACAAAGGGCCTGGGATCCTCATCCTGACCCATTTTAAAAATTCAGTAGCAACAAAATAATTCCTACAGAGCAGTGCAAACTGCACCTCAACTTCAGGCAGGCTTCTGAAAAGTTAAGTCAAAATCTATACTGTCACTTCAGTCAGTCATCAAATATTTATTTAGCACCTATAATGTGCCAGGCCCTATGGTCAGTTCTGGAGCTAAAAATGTAAGTAGAACAAAGCTGGCCACTGCCCTCTTGCTGATTACTGTCCAGCAAGGAGGACAGGCACAAAGGAATAATTAAAAGAGCGATGATGCCCCTGACATAACACAATGTCACTTGTGCATTATTGCAGCCTGAAATGCAGAACATAAGTCCAACTATGGTGAAACATCAGACAAGAGCAAAATTAAAAATGATCTCTTTAAGGAAAAAGAGGATCTTGATCTTCAAAAATATCAATTTCTTGAAAAATAAAACTGTGGGAATTTTTTGAGATTAATAAGATAACTAAAAAAGCCTAGGCCCTAGACTGTACCCTGTATTATAAAAATAAATGCTATAAAAGGACATTAGTGGGTGAATTAACAAAAATGGTATAGAGATAGGAATTAGGTAAAAAATAAGATAAATGTTAAATTTACTAAAGCTAATAACTCTACTGTAGTTATGAAAGAGAATATCCCTATTCTTAGAAAACACATTCTGAAGTATTTAGGAATAAAATGCTATGATGTATACAACTTACACTCAGATGGTTCAGAAAAATAATATTATGAGTGTATATGTTGTGTGTGACAGAGAGAGAGGTTTCAAACAATAAAGCTAACGAGACAAAATATTAACAATAGATGAATCTGGGTCAAGGATATTGTATTTACTATTCTTGCAATTTCTGTGTAAGTTTCAAATTAAAAACTTAAAGAAAGTTTGGGTTTTTTTTAAAAAAAAAAAAAAGATGTTTCTTGCAAAGGAGTTGTCCAGTATGCTATGGGACTTGTGGTTAGGGCATAACCTAGTCTCTAAGGGAGTTTGCCTCACAAAGTGACATTCCAGATGACGCCTGAAAGATAAAGAGAAGGTCAGGGCGAAGTGAGGAATGTACTGTGTTAGGAAATCATTCTAGGCACAGGTGGCCTTGAGGCAGCTGAGTGCTCAAATCAGAGAAGTCTAACGTAGCTGGAGCACAGAGGTATCAGAAAAAATGGGCTCTGAGGAAAATGGAAGGGGAGGCAGAGACCTAATCACGTAGGGTCCCATACACCAGGTCACAAGATTTGGTAAGTCTGGGACTGACGTGAGAAACAGTGTCATGTCATTCAAGGCAAAGAAAAGCAACAAAACAATTCTTTTAGCATAATAAAGAATAGAAGAGGAAATTATCTTCAAAGGGTAAAGGTTTGTCTTGCAGTGAATCCAACCTGAGAACCCACTCTTGCTTGTCCTCCTTTCTCAGGATTCAAAGGACTCAATTCTATCCCCACCTCATCCATCAATGAAAGCTAAAGTAAGAGCCCCCCTGCTAGAGATGGTAGGAGGGGTCCCATCTGAGGAAACGATGCTAATGCAAGGGTGATGAAGGCCAGTGGGCTAAGGGAAAGAGGGGGTCAGGAAGAAGTTACAGGAAGGATGTTCTCAGCAAACCTCTGTAGGTGTCCTCTGTAGGGTGTTCTCAGATAATAGAGGTTTAAAGTCTAAGGCCTCAAGACCAAGGTATTTTTCTTAGGGAAAGTAAAGGAGGATAAAGAAGGCCTCCCTTAAATTTCTGTGACTCTATTTGCATTTGATTCTATCACTTAAAGTTCTAGTGAATAGTTACTAAAATCTTTCCTAGTGATCGATCCTGCATGTTTCATCACCTAGAGTTAAGACCTCTATGTGTGTCACCTTTTTTTTCCCATAATAGGTTTAGTTTGAGATTACAAATATTTTACAAAGATGTCTTGACCCCAGTGAGGGCAATACATCATGGTGGGAGGCAGGGTAATGAAAGGGGTAAAGAATGATATCTGGGAACAAGTTAGAAGGTTGCTGAATTATTCAGATGACAACTACCCATGTATACCTCAGTTACACCCAAGCAGGTGATGACATTCCATTGTGATTTATTTGTAAATATTAGCCATTTAAATATTTTGACGAGAAATCTGTTTTCCTATTTTGAATTTGCTTAAAATAAGACACGTTTTTAAATTAACAATGTAACCTCTTAGACTTTAACACTCTGTAACAAATTTATCTAGATACGATGTTACATAGGTAATCTAGATCCCAAACTCATTCTGCTAACTAGAGTTTTACCCCTAACTGTAGCAAAAATGAATAGTATAAAGTATCCATACAATTGTGCCATCAACCACAGAATCGCCAAGAACTTACCTAGTATATATGTTGCTTCCCCATAAGGGTAAAAAGGGTACCTAAAGGTGAAGACGTTGGCATGGAAATGCTAGGAACTGATATCTTTTAAATTTGCTGTATATTCCACCAGGTACTGATTCTGGATGAAGCTCATTAAATTCAAAATATGTGCTAAATTGACAGTCTCTTTTTATAATTTTTAATATTCTTAATAAAGTGTTTTATGTATTTATTTGTCTGTGATAGAAAATCAACTTTTTTAAATGGTAAGTTTTGGTTTCTAAAACCAAAGAAACAACACCTGTTTTTGAAGTTAAAATTAATGCTTAAGCTGTAAGTGAATTGAAGTTCCCTATGTTCTCAGAAATTGATCTAAGAATTTTATTAGACTTTCTACAGGTTTTTTTCATGAAAAGTATGAAATATGAGCATAATTGGGAAATGATTCATTTTATATATGATTCTCTGGACTTATATATTTATGGATAGTTAGCATGGGGAGCTGAAATAAACACATAAATTATCAATGAACCTACATTATGTGTTTAATTTGCCCAACAGTTGTTTACCCCTAAAGTACAATCACTGATGAATTAAATAAGAAAAATTCAGGTCAAAACCTATATCTAGAGGTCAAGGATTTTTCTCTAAGAAACTTGAAATGGCCTGCAAATTGTTCAATTCATCCTCACAACTTGCCTTTGAGACAGAGAATAAGCATGATAACTTTGATTGAAAGGACAAAAGTCATAACGTGATAGAAAAATTTGGAACAGGGTAGCAGAGCAGGCATTATCTGAACAAAGCATAAAGTCCAGTTCTATACATTTTCCTCTGCAATTTCTATTCATTGAACTTGGATAATACTCACATGAAGTGTCATTCTCATAACCAGTACCTCTGCCCTTGTCTTACACCACACCCATTCCAGGAAGGCTCAGGTCTCTCTCCCCAGGTTAACTCATCCCTTCCATTGCAAACTCTCAAGCTACTCCCTCAGACTCCTCCTGAGAGCTTTCCTCTATCCTGAGAATATAGCTCTACCCAGTGTAACCCAGATAACCTGAAGCTGGTCAACAACTCTAGGCTGGGCATAAAGGGGCTAGGATTGCTGGTGCTCTATACTACATTCATCTGCAAGGATCTGCATTTTGACAAAAATAAATCCAATTTAAACAATTTAAAAATTTTATTGGTTCATATAACTCAGTATTTTGCAGGATGGCTGACTTCACTGAAAAGTTGACCAAGAGCTGTTTCTCTGTACGTCTGTGCTATGCATTCTGTGGCCTCCCCTCCATCAGATTCCATAGAAAGCTCAGGAATCTAACCACCACGTCCAGACTTTACACCAAACCATTGCAACACCTTGCTAGGGCTGCCATAGCAAAGTCCTACTGACTGGGCGCTTAAGCAACAGATATTTATTTCCTCACAGTTCTGGAAGCTAGAAGTCTAAGATCAAGGTGTCTGCAGGGTTGGTTTTGTCCTGAGTCCTCTCTCCTTGGCTTGTAGACATCCAGTTTGTCCCTGTGTCTTCACATGGTCTTTCCTCCTTGCGTGTCTGTGTCCTAATCTTTCTCTCTTTTTTTTGTTTTTTGGCCTCTCTACAATTTAGGGTTTTATTTCCCTCTAAGGGGAAGAATTGTTATTTTCTCAAACAAAAAGGAATGACAGCTACACATAGGGTGGTGTGCCCTGGCATTTTTATTTTTATTTTTTATAAGCTTTTTTTATTGGTATATAATAGTTGTACATGTTTGGGGTGTATATGTGATATTTTGATGCATGCGTATGATGTGTGATGATCAAATCAAGGCAATTGAGATATCCATCACCTCAAACATCAATCTGTGTGTTGGAAACACTTTAATTCTTCTTTTCTAGTTATTTTGAAATATACAATAAATTTTGCTAAAATGTATTCCTTCTATCTAACTGAATTTTCATAGCCATTAGCCAACCTCTCTATCTCCCTCCCTTCCTCTACCCTTCCCAGCCTCTGGCAATCATTATTCTACTCTATATCTCCAAGATTCACTTTTTTAGTTCCCACATGAGTATGAGCATGCAATATTTGTCCTGTGCCTGGTTTGTTTCATTTAATATAATGACCTCCAGTTCCATCCATGTTGCTGCAAATGATAAAATTTCATTCTTTTTTATGCATAAGTAGTATTTCATTATGTTTATATGCCACATTTTCTTTATCCATTTATCCACTGATAGACACAGGAAAATTCCATACCCTGGCTATTGTGAATAGTGCTTCAATAAACATGGAAGGGCTGATATCTCTTCAATATACTGATTTCCTTTCTTTTGAATACCTACCCAGTGATGGGATTGCAGGATCATATAGTAATTCTATTTATGATTTTTTGAAGAATTTTTATACTGTTTTCCTTAGTGGCTGTACTAATTTACATCCTTACCAACAGGGTACAAGATTCCCCTTTCTCTGCATCTTCACCAGTAACCGTTATTTTTTATGTCTTTGATAATAGTCATTTTAACAGAAGTGGGATGATATTTCATTGTGGTTTTGACTTGAATTTCCCTGATGATTACTGATATTGAATATTTTTTCACATATCTCTTGGCCATTTGTATGTCTTCTTTTGAGAAATGTCTATTCAGGTATTTTCCCCATTTTTAAATGGATTATTTGGTTTTTTGCTATTGAGTTATTTGAGCTCCGTATATATACTGGTTATTAATCTGTTGTCAGATGGATAGTTTGCAAATATTTTCTCCCATTCTGTAGGTTGTCACTTCACTTTTTTGATTGTTTCCTTTGCTGTGCAAAAGCTTTTTAGCTTAGCATAATTCCATTTGTCTATTTTTGCTTTTGTTGCCTATGCTTTTGAGGTCTTACCCAAAAACCTTTGCACAGACTAATAATGTCCTATAGAATTTCCTCAATATTTTCTTCTAGAAGTTTCCTAGTTTCAGGTCTTAGATTTAAGTCTTTAATTCATTTTGAATGTATTTTTGTACATGGGGAAAAATAGGGATCTAGTTTTATTCTTCTGCATATGGATATCCAGTTTTCTAAGCAACATTCATTAAAGAGACTGTCCTTTCCCCAGTGTATGTTTTTGGCACTTTTGTCAAAACTGAGTTGGCTGTAAATGTATGAATTTATTTCTGAGTTCTCTATTCTGTTCCTTTGATCTATTTGTCTGTTTTTATGCAAGTACCATGCTATTTTGGATACTATAGCTTTGTAGTATAATTTGAAGTCAGGTAGTATGATGCCTTAAGCTTTGTTATTTTTGCTCAGGATTGTTTTAGTAATTGGGGTCTCGTGGTTCCATACAAATTTTAGGATTATTTTTTCTATTTCTGTGAAGAATGTCATTGGTATTTTGATAGGGATTACATTGAATCTGTAGATTGCTTGGACATTATAACAATATTGATTCTCCCAATCTGTAAGCATAAAATATCTTTCCATTTTTTGTGTATCTTCTTCAGTTTCTTTCATCAGTATTTTATTGTTTTTCTTTTAGAGATTTTTTTACTTCTTCAAATAAATTTATTCATAGGTTTTTTGCATAGCTATTATAAATGGGATTGTTTTCTTGATTTCTTTTTCAGATTGATTGCTGTTAGCATAAAGAAACATTATTATATGCTGTTAGCATATAGAAATCAAAACATGCTGATTTTGTATCCTTCAATTTTGCTGAATTCATTTATAAGCTCTACAAATTTTTTAGCAGAGTCTTTAGGTTTTTCTAAATATAAGATCATGTCACCTACAAACAAGAATAATTTGACTTTTTCCTTTCAATATGGATGCCCTTTATTTCTTTTCTTGTCTAATTGCTCTAACTAGTTCTTCCAGAAATTATGTTAAATAAAAATGATGAAAGTGGGCATCCTATTCTTGTTTCAGATCTTAGTGGAAAGGCTTTCAATGTTTCCTTATTCAGTATGATATTAGCTGTGGGTTTGTCATATATTCCCTTTATTATTTTGAAGTATATTGCTTCTATACACAGTTTGTTGAGAATTTTTATCTTGAAGGGACTAATTAATCTATTTTTATAAGGACACCAGTCATAGTGGATTAGGGCCACCCTAATGACCTCCTTTAATCTTAATTATGTCTTTAACCGCATTCTCTCCAAATATAGTCAAAATATGAGGTACTAGGGGTTTGGATTCCTACCATATGAATTTTTAAGGGACATCATTCAGCCCATAACAGTGGTACTTGATGGGCGGTCAATTGAACAATTAAAACACATAGTACGAAGCTTCCAAGAAAGAGTAATGGTTATCTCTGGTAATTCCTATGAATGACAGCTTCACTTTTACAGAAATCTCAGCTAATCTGTTATCACTGACCTCATTAGAGTTTTGGGGCATCATGTGCGCATTCTTTAAACACTTATTTATTTCCAGAGAGGTAAGATTAGACAGTCATCTTGGTCTATCCTTGGAACTGGGGAAAAGCCTCAAATCACATGGAGAATAATAGTGGCTTCCCAAAGGAAACCTGGGATATTGTTACTATGAGGGATACCAGACAACTGTAAATAAAACATATGTACTGCATTAACTCAACATAAAAAGTGGCAAAATCCATCAGGTAATGGAAATAGAATATCACTGTATTACATCACCATAATAATTATTGACCCAGGCAAGAAAACCAACAGATATAGAAATGTTGAGGAATAACATATTCACTGTGTCAATGTGTCATTTTATAGGCTACATATTAATTACAATGGAAAAGTCTGGCAGATACCACTTTAACCAAAACAATCTAAGTGACAATCAGTGAGACACAAAAATCACAATATAACCTACATTGTATTTCTGCAAAAAAAAAAAAAAAAAGTTTAACTTGGAGCTAATCATGAGGAAAGAATCTAAAATGAGAGGCATTTTTCAAAATGACTACTTAGATGTTTTCAAAAATGCAAATATTATGAAAGACACAGAAAGGCTGGCAAACCATACTAGATTATGGAGACTAATGGAACATGACAAATGAAATGTACAATTCTTGGTTGGATCTTGAATCAAATAAAGCAACAAATGGTATAAAAAAAATACCATTGGAACAATTGGGGAAATTTGCATATGAACTATATGTAAGATAACATAATTGTGAATGTTAAATTTATGTGGCGTAATAATTGTATTTTATTTATGAAGGTGAATGTCCTTATTGTTAGGCAATACATGCTGAAATATATCAGTGTGTATTTGAATGCTAAAATATCTCATGCGTCTTAGTATTGGCTTTCTCTTAGGAAGTGAAATAGATTTCATCAAAAATAATAAAGGCTTTGATGTTTATTTTCTTGAAAATTTCAGTCTTTTATAATGTCAAATAACCAAAGTAAGTTGTTATACCTTTGGTTCCCTGAACTTTTCTTCTTTAAAATGAAAAGAATATAAAGTATGAAGAGTCTATCACAGTTAAAAAGTGCACTGCTTTTACAACATAGAGAAAGGAAAATTGGAATAACTTGTTTATAACTTTCTCAACAAAACACAATATTTCTTTATGCAAAAGGCAACTACAACAGTGAAGGAAATTGAGGCATACCATAAAAACATATCTAGGATATTTTTAAAATACTAAAGACCTACCAATTTTTTTTCCTGTTTATCTCCTATTTTATATCTTGTTCTTTTCCTTCCCCCTAAAAAATAAAAATGCTCTTGTTTCTTATGTCAATTTTCTCTTTTAGCAATAATTACTGAGTATCTCCTTTAGGATTTTATAAGAAATCTTTTCTATTTCCATGAGAGAATAAGCAAAAGGAAAAGGACATAAACTGATAGGGAGGTTTAGATTATGTTTAAGGAAGAACTGGATATCAGACTGATGGCAAAATGTAAGAAGTCTGACTTCCTGTGCCTCTTGAAGAAAAATATATTGATAATACCTATCTTCCTATGGATAGTTTAGGCATGTTTTTATGAAAGGTGTGGCAGAGGACTTTAATCAAATAATTTCCTACTTTACACTGAAAATTTAAAAATTTATGATAATTTATAGGTATGAAGGTACTGATATGTTTCTTGAAGGTGAACAGGTGTTTTGGTTTTAAGACATCCAATAAAAAGTAGGGACTCAAACATGTATATAAATATAAACTCCATAAAACATAATGTCCACCCATGCTCACTTCTGATTTTATTATTTGTGCCAGACAGATAGCCTTACTCACTAATGGTGCTTACTTTCTTATAGAAAATAATAGATGCATTTGTTACAAGTCCACATTTACGTAACCGAGAAATAACAAAATTGTCTCCAAGAGTTTCCAGGTTTTTTGCAACAATCCAGCCAATTTTTATTCACTGTTTCCTTCATGAATCTACATTTTCCTTTTTTCTTTTTAATATAAGAAGAATTAACAGAAACTTATCCAGGTTATCACCATTGTATCTCATTGCTATTTTTAAAAGTCACTTATTTATTAATTGATTCAATTCTTGAATGGCAGTTGCTATTTTGATAATGTATAAAATATCACAAACCACATTAAAACTTCGGGGGGTTAAAACAAAAACAATCTTTCATTATCTTTCACAATTTTGCAATATGAGCTGAGCTAAGCTGGGTAGCTCTTCTGTTCCATGTGGCATCATCTGAGGATGTAGTCATTATGCCCAACTTGGCTGAATAGTCCAAGATAACCTACTAACATGGCTGGCAGACAGTGTTGGTTATGGACTGAAATATCAGGAAGGGCTGTTGACTGCTGTACCACCATTCTCCTCCATTTAGCCTCTCCATTCAGCTTGAGTTCACAGCATGATAGCTGGCTCCAATGATTTCTTAAATCCAGACTTGGATGTTATACAGCATTATTCTGTCACATTCTATTAGTCAAAGCAAGTTATAGAGATAGCCCAAATTTGAGGAACATAGAGAAACAGAAAGTTTATTATTTACTATAAAATACACAATAGCGTATGAGAGGTCAGAAAGGAGATAAACGTAGTTAAAGTGTATTATGGTCCTTTCATCACATGCTAGCTCAAGAAGAAAGGCTGAAAAATCGATGACCTAAGCATCCATTTCATAAAGTTCTTTAAAAATCAGTAAATTATACCCAAAGTAAGTAGAAAGAAAGAAAAATAATAAAGAACAGAGAAATAAATAAAAAACAAACCTAAAATATAGATGATCAGTGATGTAAAAGCTGGTTTATTGAAAAGATGTAAAAGCTGGTTAATCAAAAAAATGTGGTATTAACAACAAAGACCCAAAATGAAAAAGGTGTGAAGCTACAGCTATTAAAGGCATTACAAAGATGGTAAGATAATATTGTAATATCTTTCTGCCAATATATTTTAAAATTTAATTGTAAAGACAAATTCCTAGAAAAACACAACATGCTGAAATTGACCCCCCAAAATAGAAAATCTGAATAGTCCTATGCCTATTAGAGTTCTTGAATGTGTTTCTATAAACATCTCCCACATTCACACAAATACACAAAGACTTCAAGTCCAGATGGGTTTGCCAGTAAATATCAAACAAATATATAAGAAAAGAATAACTTCAATTGGTAAAAGCACTTCTAAAAAATTAAAAAATCAGAAATAGTTCCAATTCCATTTTACAAGACCACAGTAATCTTGACACGAAACCTAACAATAACCTTATAATAAATAAAAAATACAGGTTAATCTCATTCATGAATATAGATTTAAAAATTCCAAACAAAATATTAACATATATCTCACATGTTTTAATATGTTAATATTGAATATTCATGTGTGTATATGTCATAATTCAGAAAAACCAAGTCTAGTTCATTCCAGGAATACTGTAATATAAGGTTTAACATGAGGAAATTAATAAGTATATTTTATACAACCTTAACAGAATAAAGCAAGAAACCATATTTTCACCATTCTAACAGAATAAACAAAAAATTATGGTCAAGTATTTTATAAATTTTAATATCAGTTCATGGTAAAAACCCATAGAAAACTGGGAAAGGAAAGAAACTTGCCTAATCTGATAAAAGATATCATTTTTCTAAAAGAAAAGTATAGGCCTGGCCCAGTGGCTCACGCTTGTAATCCTAGCACTCTGGGAGCGGGAAGATCGTTTGAGCTCAGGAGTTCGAGACCAGCCTAAGCAAGAGAGAGAAAAGTAGAAAAAATTTGCCAAACAACTAAAAGTAGAAAAAAATTAGCCTGGCATGGTGGCTTATGCCTGTAGTCCCAGCTACTCGGGAGGCTGAGTCAGAAGGATTGTTTGAGCCCAGGAGTTTGAGGTTGCTGTGAGCTAGGCTGATGCCATGGGACTCCAGCCCAGGCAACAAAGTAAGAGTCTGTCTTAAAAAAAAAAAGAAAGAAAAGGAAAGTATAGCAAACACTGTGAAAGATTTTTTTCTAAGACTGAGTATACACAAGGACGGCCCAACAATATCACCACTTTTATTTAAAATGTACTGAAGTTTATGTATGATAAAGAGATTGGGAATGAAGATTTGCAATATTTTCAAATAACATGATAGTTTATGCAGAATATCTAAAGGAATCTACAAAAAGATTATTAGAATTAATGCATAAATTTATCAAAGATAAAAGAGCAGAATTAAAAATCAATTTTATTCCCATGTAACAATAAAAAAAATTGAAAATAAAATATTATTATAAAATTATAACATTTACAGTAGCATCAAAAATATTAAATATCTGGGAATAAATCTAACAAATGTGAATACTTCTGACAACACCACAAAACACTAATATAATAAGAAAAACTAAAGAACAAGAAATTGAACAAATGGAGAAATTGAACAAATATATCATGTTTATGATTGAAAAATAATATTGTAAAGTTACCAGTTCTCACCAAATTGATTTATAAATTCAATTCAACCACAATCAAAATCCCAACAGGATTTGTGCATGTATGTGGAAATTGACAAATGAATTCTAGAATTTGCTTGTACATGAAAAAAGCTAAAAATAGGTAAGTCAAAATTTAAAAGAAGAAAAAAAGAGGTAAATATTGTTGTACCAGACATTGACTTATTTTTAAAGATACAGTAATTAACACATTAACTGCCACACTAGGGAAAAAAAAAACTTTTCGTTGGGACCACTGTGTTTTATTACGAAAATAGAATAAAAACTTCAAAAACAAAATGATCCTAACTAATCTAATGAAAAATTTGTTATGTTTTATTGTTTTCTGTGCATGATTTATATGCAACTTGAAAAATAGTTCTCATGGTTCTCAAGGTGAAGAGAATTGTGTTACATATATTTCACTAGGTCCCAGGCTCAAAACTAGCATGAGTTAAAGACAACTTATATGGCAGAATTTGTGCAAGTATAGCTAAATTAATAGCAGAAGAGAAAATGGAGTCCAGAAGCAGATTCACAGATTCATGGACAATTGAATTATGATAAAAGTGGTACTGGAGAATGATAGGAAAGTATGGTCTTTCCAATAAATGGTGCTGAGTCAATAAGATACACATATGGGAAAAAAAATAAAAAAGAAACGGGACCCCTAATTCACACTAAACACAAAAATTAATTTCAACTAAATAGTAGAAGTAAAAGTAACAGGTAAACACTAAAGCATCAAAAAGATAACAACATATTAAAATAGTTTCATGATCTTGGGATAAGCAAAGATTCTTTTAAAATGAAACAATAGACCACCGTACCTGTTATAGGTAATAGGTAGAAAAAAATATTTACAGCACACATAACCAAGAAAATGCTTGTCTTCACGGTATGTAAAGAACTACAAATCATTCGATAAAAGACAAATAACTAAAAAAAAGTGAACAAAAGACTTGAAGAAGCACTTCACTAAAAAAGATATAAAAATAGCCTATAAACATTTGTAAGGTTACTTTACTAGTCATTAGGGAAATATATATTAAAGCCATGAAAAGATGACAGTACATATCCAACAGAAAGGGTAAACTTAAGAAGTCTGAAAATGCCAAGTGTCATTGAGGAGAAGCACCAGGAACTATCATAAAAGGCTTATAGTAGTTAAATTGATATGACCACTTGGAAATTGTTTGGCAATATATGCTAAGGTTAAACACAGCGTACTTGATGACTAGCTATTCCACTCCTACATATAAGCCCCAGTTAAACAAAGTGAGTGGGAAGCCATTAGCCTGAGGCTGTCTCCATACTTTGAGTTCCTACATAACAAAGCACAACCTAACTTAGTATTACACATAAACAAACTGAAACCTAACTTACATTTTTTGTACATTTTTTGTAAGCAATAGCTGGGTTTCAGTCAATCACAAACATCCCGGCTTCAGCCAATTACAGGCAGCCACATTATCAGACTGTTTGAAAGTAAGACAAATGCCTCATGGCAGCATTCCTAAATAAGGCAAATGCTTAGCTGTAATCAGTCAGGTCATTTCTCTGCTTTGCTTCCATTTTCAGCCTATCAAAGCTCCCTACTCATGCCTGATTGGCAGAGTTCTCTGAACCTCTTCTCGTCTGAGTGTTGCCCAACTCATGTATTGTTCTTTGCTCAAATAAACTCTGCTACATTTATTTATTTTATTTTTTCCATTCCTTTGAGACATCATGCATATTTTTAAAATTTTTTAACTCTGTTAAATTTCATTTGTTAATGTTTTTCTTTTAACAATTTTGCCTCAGAAGTAGAATCCTCTTTTCTCAAATAAACTCTGCTACATTTATATTTTTTATTTTATTTTTTCCATTCCTTTGAGACATCATACATATTTTTAAAATTTTTTAACTCTGTTAAATTTCATTTGTTAAAGTTTTTCTTTTAATAATTTTTCCTCAGAAGTAGAATCCTAGGGTACCTCCAGCAACCCCCAGGAACACCAAGTGACCAAGTGAAGGTGCCCATTTTGTCCATTGCTCTCTTGCATTAGCTGAAGGTCAGGAATGAGCTCCCTTGCAAATTTGAAGTCTGAAAATCTGCACTTTGAGCTTTCCAACTTCATTTGAGAAATTATTTCACTTGGACAATGTTCAAAATCAGATTTGATCTGAAAAGTAACTAGATTGGATCCAGTTAGAGGCCTGAGGTATGTACCTTTTGAAAATAGATTCCTCCAAATCTAATGAGTCTGGAATTTTAGGAGTCTGGGACTCTACTTTTTGGGACATTGGACACAATTGTATTTACAATGACTATGGGCCTACAAACTGTGTCTTTTGGAGGAAATGGATTAGAAGGACAACTTAGAATTATAGTGGCCACAGTGGGGAAGTTTTAACTGAGAGGTGCTTTAGAAAATAAAAAAAGCAAAACACCTCAAATACAATGGAATGTATTTTTGGTTGGCATGCAAAAGCTTCTAAAAAACTGAATAACTCAAAACTTGCCTCTTTAAAATACTCCCTGTGAAAGTCAAATGAGAAATCTTAGAAGTATTTTTCACAAATGGTGGTAAAAAGCTTCAGTACACTGAGTTGGTAATCTCATTCCATAAACCAGAAAAAAAAATTTGGATTTAGATATGCTTTAATAAATTATTGATATTTGTATTATTATACCTGTTACATGGCTAAAATTTTTAAATAAAAGCTGTTAGATCTGTTTTTTTATGTTATGTATATATATATGAAGCTGTGTGATATTTTTCTAGCTCTACATGACATTGTCAAAACCAATTGATAAAAGACTCCTATTTAATTGGCTTGAAGAAAAATAAGCACTTATATAAATTAAATACTCCTTAAACTCTTAGAAAATTAGAAACTAACCCAAAATGTTTTTTTTTAATTCACATCATCTGGGATAGTCTTTGGTAAATAAAAGCTAAAGTTTGTCAGTCTGATTAAAACAGATATGTCTTCGGAGTTGTCAGTATTAAATACAACACAGATGCAAAACTTTTTCTGATGAAGTTTACTGTTAAAATAAGCTCATGTTATCTCTATATTACAAAATGTATTAGAAAAAAAAAACTTAAAACTATGGCTAGCTGTTTAATATCTCATTTTCATAAACAATCCAAGTATAATTGTTAAAAATAGGTGAACTGAATAGATGGCAGATAAACTTCTCATGTGAAAAATGTTCTCCTTATAACAGAAAGTTTTTTCTTTTATTTCATCATATTATGGAAGTACAAATATTGTTAGGGTTACAAATATTGCCCCTGCCCCCTTCCTCCCCCCCGATATGTCCAATCCCCTGGTGGTGTACATCACACACGTTATGGAAGCACACACCCCTTTCCTCCTCCCCACACCTGCCTGCCCACCACCTGTTAAAATTTTTTTTTTTTAACATTTTGGTTACATTGTATATCTTTGCCTCTCCCTAAGAAGGGTTAGAGGTATGCCCTCCCCCTCCAAAATGTTCATCCCATCCCTAAGGTTGGGTGCCCCCCCACACACCGAATCTCTGGTGAGCATTGCCACCATTTGAAAACCAAAGTTTAAATCAGTCAGTACCAATTTGATGGCGAGTAG
>VSMD01129037.1:0-162379 GCA_008750895.1 Mirza zaza
GAGCTCACGCCTCTTCCCACTACGCACTCTTACCCAGCGGGCCACTTCGCCATCAGGAATGCAGCTGTTGCCTCTAGAGCCTTCTTGGATTTTCATCGGCCAGCAGCAGAGCCAAGAAGGAAGAAACAAGCACCCAGGAACTCTCCCTGCGCCGTGATTCAGAGCTCCCTCTGCTCTTGGCACACACGAGGCTGTGGTTCTGTGGGCACAAACGAAGTAGTACAAAGAGCATCTGCTCTGTGGGTAGAACACCAAACATCTCCTTTGGAGTCCAGCATTATCTTTCAGTCATTTCCTTCCCAACTGCCACCGATTTAGAACTAAATGCAACAAGGCTGTTTCAAATTGTTGGCTTGGGAGAAGCCACCTCTAAGTGGCAAGTGAGGAGCAAACATCGTGGCAGGGAGAGGAGGAGGGAATGATGGTGGACAGTTCACAGGCAGAATATTCCAGAACACTGAGTCCCTTGTGGTTCTCACTGGAGAGAACAACTTTCACCTGCTTTTTGAACATTCTATACTTCTCAGTTCTCACATCTGCTCTCACAAACTCTGGCTCGATCTTAAAAGGGAAAGTGAAATTTATGGACTCGATTTCCCTTCTTTCTTTTCTTTTATTTATTTATTTTTTTTTGGTTTGTTTGTTTCTATGATGTTTTTTGGCTCCCTGGGACTGCTTTTTGTTCCCTTTTACATTTCCTAAAACTGGCCTTTGTTCTGGGATTTTAATTTTTTCTTTCTTTTTGGTTTTTAGAGCTGTTGGTTTCCAAGGCAACCCACCCTAGCAGTTGGGAACGCAGTATTTTCTGGGTTGGCGACTGGGGCCCGGCAGGAAGAAAGTCTTACTTCCGCCAGGCAGACCCAGCAAAGGTGGTCACCCCAAGTGGCCCCAAGCTCTGGCACGCTAGGGACAGCCACTGAAAAGGACATCACCCCACTTAGCCACCAGCACTATGATTAGCTATATTTAACTCCCCCAAATTAGGGGAGTTACAATGGCCTTTCATCTCTTAAATAAGACAATAAAAGATTATACTTGATCACTTAAAAACGTTTTCCAAATGAGAGAGTATTTTTAAAATGTCACTAGACCTTTGCTCTAAGAGATTCTCCCCCATGTTACTTGGGGCTATGATTTTCAATATTAGCTCACGGACAGAATTTCCATGTTTTTATTAAATAGCCTGTTCTAGGACACTTAATGTGCCAAGGGGCAGCTTTCTGTCCATTTATCTTACTTACTTTATAAACATATAGGTTTAACTTTGTAATCTGATGAAATTAGGATGCATTTTGTCACACTCTATTAGGTTATTAAGTATGAAATGTCCGATTTCCCCAAGTACTAAGTTTGACATTTGCTATTTCTGACATTTCACATTGACACTTCTTGTTTTATTTTTATTATTTGTTTGTTTGTTTACTTATTTATTTTTTGAGACAGAGTCTTACTCTGTCACCCCAGGTAGAGTGCATTGGCATCATTGTAGCTTACTGCAAAACTTCAAAACTTCTGGGCTCAAGCAATCCTGTCGTCTCAGCCTCCCAAGTAGCTGGGACTACAGGTGCACACCATGATGTGCCCAGGTAATTTTTCTATTTTTAGTAGCGACAGGGTCACAGTCTTGCTCAGGTTGGTCTTGAACTCCTGAGCTCAAGCAATCCTCCAGCCTCGGTCTCCCAGAGTGCTAGGATTACAGGTGTGAGCCATTGCGCCCAGCCTTCTCGTTTTATTTTTATCGCGAAGGTACACCCTGAGTCTTGCAAACACACGTTTTGGCTTGCGATTATCTTTCAAATTCTTTTTAGAGCAATTTTTGTGAAACCATGGATAAATAAAAAATTTGTGTTATTTTAAAGTATGAGTTCTGTCTTGGAACCAATGCAGCACACACAGCTCGAAATATCACCCAAATGTTTGGGAAGGGTGTGGCTAATGAATGCACAGTACACTGATGGTTTGAGAAGTTCCATTCTGGTGATTTTAATTTAATTTTAAATTAGCCACGTGGGCAACCTGAGCCCATGGTAGATGATGATCTGAAAGGTGTAGTGGAAGTGAATCCATCTCAACCTATGTGTGAATTAGCAGCAAGGTTGGATGTTACTATTCCAACAATACTGGACCATTTGAAACAAATGGGCAAGGTAAAGAAGCTGAATAGATGGGTTATGCATGAATTAAAAGAGCATCAGAAGAGATGTTGTCTTGAAGCTTGCCTTTCTTTGCTGTCGCAACATGAAGGTGAACAATTTCTGTATTGTTACATGTGATGAAAAATGGATTCTTTTTGACAATCACAAGCCTTCGGCACAATGGTTGGATAAAGATGAAGTGCTGAAACACTGTCCAAAACCGAATATTCATCCAAAAAAGCTAATGGTGTCTGTTTGGTGTCCAGCACTGGAATTATCCACTACAGCTTCATGAAACCTGATCACTCAATGACAGCAGATGTCTACTACAGCCAATTGGATGAAATGATGAGGATGCTTGTGATTAAACAGCTGAGATTGGTCAACAGACACAGGACAATCCTCTTGCAAGACAACGCTCAACCACATGTTGCACAAACAGCGCTGCTCAAAGTACAGAGGCTGGACTTGGAAACTCTCTGTCATCCACTGTATTCACCAGCCCTTGCACCAACTGACTACCAATTCTTCCAGGCTTTGGACCACTTCTTTCAAGGAAAACTACTCAATTCTCAGGAAACTGTGGAAAATGCCTTTCTCACTTTCATTGCCGCTCACTCTCCAGGCTTATTCCTTGCTGGCATAAACAAGCTACGGTGAAGATGGCAAAACTGTGTTGATAGTTTAGGCTCATTCTTTGATTAATTGCAATGCTGCTTCTTTGAGATATATTTAATTACACTTTCAACATAAAGGCAGACATTTCATATTTAATTAATATCTTTCTCCAGTCTCACATAAGGCACATGAACCTTATACTGTTCAATCTTATTTTTTCCTTAAAATTTAGTAAGTCATGTCCTCCAAGAAAATGATATGTATGTATTGTAAAAGACCTACATCATATATTATATAAGGTATTATATTATATATCATACAATTGACTATTTAATATATCTCAAAACATAATAGTTATTTTAACACATTGTTTATTAATATAATATATAATACAATGCAATAAAAATCTGGTACAACTTCATGTCTCAGGATTCCCTTACATCCAATTTCCAGCTGCACTATATCGTTTGGCAATCCTGTGTGTGTTTAATTCTAAAAGCAATATTCAACTAGATGTTCTGCAAAGACCAAGACTTCTGTCCTATCTCCATAAGAGGAAGGACCATACAGGCACACTTCAGAGAGACCAATTTGCTAGGCACTTGGTCTCTCCCTGTAAACGCCTTTTGTACCAAGAGCTGGCCTAAATCTGCCTAGCGACCTGCGGTTACAACTTCTGATACAGCATTCCCACCTATGTGGGGTTCTCCTTTTAAATGCATTCCTTCATTTTCAGTGGAGGATCATGATCTCTAGACATCCACTGAATGTATACTCACCGCAGAGGCACGTAAGCAGTAAGTTTGCTGGAACTCAGAATACCATTCTGTGTTTTTTCCTGTGTTCTACAGTCTCGGGCAACTGACTCATACTCTGAACCTCATGAAAAGACAGATGCGTGGTAGATTCAACAGCTACAGCTTCAGTTTAGACCACAAAGAGAAGAGATGGCAACAGGCAGCCATGGGTGCAATTTCCATGGGCTGCTCCTATAGGTTGCCCACCCTCTGGAAGGCATGTGCTTAGAGCTTTCTGTGCCATCATGGTCTTGACAGGTTAGATGGGTACCGCATGAATTAAATGAGTGTCAGAAGAGAAATCGTCCTGATGCTTGCCTTCCTTTGCTGTCATGACAACACCCAGTCTCTTACCTCAACCTCCTCATCCCTCTGTCCCTCTAACACATAAACTGTCTTGGCAGGGCTAGTAGGGTATGTCTGGCCAATCAACCTATGGGTTCCTTGCTCCTCCCCTTCCATCATAAAAAATTTATATGAGGATCAAACTGAGGATCATCCCATTAACAATACTTTCTAGCCAATATCATACCAAGTTGCCAAGAATGTTGAAATACACAATAACAAACATTCATATAACTACGGCAATTAAAGAAATGATATAAGAGACATATATTGACTTTTTACTTTTTTCAAGTGATGGTTAAGCCTTCTCTTCCTCACTTTAAACAATCTATAATGGAAACTGAATACATAATACTCAAATACCAACAATTAATACTCAAGTACCAACAATCTCCTACAACTTTTTGGCTGAGATTTCTATGAAGTCTGTCCATCCACTAATACTGAAACAGCAGAATTCCATTCTCTGTTATTGTACCTGATACAAAATGAGGTTTTATGGGGCTGGTTCCATATGCACATTATGCTAGAAAAGAAACCATAAAGTAGCTACTTTCTTGCAACTAACCAAGGATTTATTTAGGTAAACATTCCAAGATAGTCTCAAAACTATTGCTAGACATACCTGCTTTCACTGTATAATTTACATATATAACCAAGTGTTCACAAGCAAAATTCGTGCCAGAATGTTCCTGTGGTTGCATCTAAAAAAATTATCTCACCAGATAGACATTTGACACCAAACTAGATTGACATAAGCCCAATCTTCTTTATGGGGTTTCAGGAGTCACTTAGACATAGCGTTAAAAGTAGTATACGAAAATATGATTACTTATCTTGGGGGAAACTTCTCCAAAAAATTCAAGCCAACTTAAAATAAAAGAATGTGACTATTCAAAAGAAATGCGAATCACCATTTTGGTATTCAATAACTATTTCCATTAAAACAATAGCAACATCAAAATTAAGCTGTGGTTCCATCTTTTAAGATTTTTTTTTTCCATAAAAAAAAAAATCAATGCATATACACAAACCTCACAATATCCTCATTTATCTCACATCTGGTACAGTATATAATGACTACAACATGGGAATATAAACACTAAATGGGTTGACTAAGCTTCACGCAGTATCCTGCCCTGTTGAATAAGACAATTAGATGATGCAACATTGCGGTGATCCGAGACCCACAAGTATTTTTGTAAGGAAATCCCCACAGTAAACCACGCTAAAATGCTTCTGTTTTGTGGGTGTTTTAAAATTTTCACAAAGGCACCAAGTCCCCTGATGAGCATTTGGAAGAATCTGGGAACCGCTAAGTTAATGACCAACATTAAGCACATCTGTGAAATTAGTGTACACACCTCAGCCGAGCTTCAAAGATCTGCTGGAAGATGGTAGTGGGATGGTTGCCAAGGCAACTCGGTGGGGGAAAAAATTCTGTGTGTGTGCTTCCAGATCTATCTATATCTGCGCATACGCATTTAGAACAGTTTTTCTGTCTAGGACAAGAGCAAAATTACGTGACATTTCTAATAGCTTGAAAAAAAGAAGCTTTGAGAGGATGATGAAGATGATGGTGATTTTTTTTTTTTTTTTTTAGCAAGTCGTTTCTCTCTGGGAAGAGCCCAGTTAGAAAGCGCTAAGTGGGAGGCAGTAGTGAGGAAACTGACTCATTAATTGCTTTTGGAATTAAAAAAAAAAATGAACCAAAAAAAGGCGAGCTGAAAGGGCTTGCTGAGAGATTGCAAAAGGCCCAAGAATATGTGACGCTCGGTGGCACGGGTATTACGACACAAGATAAAAGCCGCTTGGAGCAGCTCAGGTTTGGTCAATGCAGTGATTAAATTGCACATAGGGGCTTATCTTTGCAAAGAAACAGGTATTTAACGAGCCGATGATGAGCTATTATTAAAATTTTCTTTTCTATTTCAGATGAAGCTGAAATATTTTAGGGCACTTTTAGGTCTTATATTATGAACGTTGGGACCACTGAGTGTAAACAGAGTGCACGTGTTACAGCCACATAGTCCAGGGCTGGCTCAGCTCTTTGATCAGCTCTGTGGTCCTGGGCAAGTTGACAGCCTCCTTGAGCTGCCATCTCTTTGTCCCTAAAATGGGGACACCGAGTATCTTGAAATCATCATGGGATTTGTTGGAGGGCTGATTGGCGGTGACTCTGCAAGGCGTCTGCTAGCACACGGGTGTTCCTGATCTTGTCTACTTGCGGGCATTCTACTAACTTTATCTGGTGATGCAAAACTGCGAAACCCTCCTCCCCACTCCAGAGCTCCTCAATGAAAGAAAACTAAAAAAGGAAAGACAGTTTGCTATGCAGAGCGTGGGGCTTTGGACTCTGACAACCTGTGCTCTGAGTGTCATCTCTGCTACTTCCAGTTTCATGCTCTTAAGCAGAGTTTTCTCATCTGTAAAAAATGAGGGTGATCCCCCTGCCCATGATCATCTCACGGAAAGAGAGTGATATAACAGGTGCAAACTACTGTTAGCCATTTTTATTAATATAATTAGCTTAGTGTTTCCTAACATTTTGACACTTAAAGGAGGATTACTAAGGACGCTTACAAAAGACCTCCTGAAAAGGTTCGTAGAAGGAGCTGACCACATCTGGAAGATTCTTCTTTCTCTCTCAGACTCACCACTGACAATTCCCAAAAATAAGAAGAAGCAGGTGCCACTGGCATGAGAACTCTCCCTGGGTCTCTTGTACTTCTGCACACCTTGTGAGCAAGGTACTGACTGTTGCCCTCTGTTTGGGGCTCTCTCTTGAAGGATGTTTGGTGAACAGCAATGCAAGGTAGATAGCAAAGGGTGGGCATGCTCACTGCTCATCAGAAAAGCTCTGGGTTTCTGGAGCTCGGGGTTTCTCTCCTGTAAAGCAGCCCACTGTGTGCACAGGTATCATCTGGCCTTCTCTGTGTTGTCCCTACAGGAAATGGGGCCAGGGAACTGCAGCAAGAATGCTGATATTCTGGCTACAATGACTGCCGCTGTGAGTAATAAACAGTCCTTTGTCTCTGACCCAGAAGTATCGTGTCTCTACCAGCTTTTATCAAACTAATTTTAGTTTGATAGAAGCAGGTAGAGACAGGCTAACTTACTAGCTTCCAAGTAGGGCAGAATCTCAAACCTTTCCTAGTTCTTGGGTCACTAATGAACCCCAGGAACTCCAGGAATTGTCAAGGCACGGAGGCAGGAAAATGGTAGAGAAAGGAACATGGAAGTCAGAGACAAAAACAGACACAAGATAGTCCCGAGTTTTAGGTAATGCTTTTTGGTTTATGAAGTAGATTTTCAAATTCTTAAATAACCCTCTGTCAGGGATGGCCAAGGTTCCCTTGGCAAATTCTAACCACTCCCAACTCCCCACACCACACTTTCTCCTACCTCTCAGCCACTTTGCTTCCCTAGTTTAACGTGTTGTTCTAGAGTGTTCCACAAAGGTCCAGACTTCCTAGAAGCAGACTCTAAGGGTTTCCTACTCCAAGCGTTAGTGGGTGTTCTGTTTGTTTTTTAAAACACTGATCATTTTAGTTCCCTTTTAAACCTCAAGGGAGTTGCAAAGCCACATTTAGGTCATCCCAACCAGTAACTGAAGAGTAGAATTAAAATGATATGCTAATTAGGGAGCCAGTTGCTATTCATTTAACATTCAAAAATAAATGTACATTTGTTTAGTGAAATACCATTTCTGCTTTTTAAATCTGTTTCTATAAATTCTGTATTCATGAGACAGCACTGTAAACTATGCTCTCACTCCTACCAGTTACAAAACCTTACCCTGTCCCGATTAACACCAATATTTATAAACTCCAATTTATAGAGTTTTCTAAGAAATTTAAAACTTTTCACAACACAATTGAAATTTCCTGCCTCAGCTACGGGGGGAAAAATCTGCCAATTCTGAACAGCAAAGTACTGTCTCTGGTGATTTTTTTTTTCGATAGTGAACACTAACACATACAATATCTTCCACACAGTTTGAGTTTGTAGAATGGTTCTTAGTTTGCACCAAATGGATTAACCTTTCGCCTTTTAACCTTTTATAGCTCATGCCTTCGCAGTGATGTCAATAAAAGAGCTTTATTTTCCTCTCTTGCCTTGAAAAATAAGAATTCCACACACCCTTTCATTGCCACTTGAGTTAACAGTTCTGCAACATAAAATGGAAGTCTAGTTTTCTAAGTGGCAGCACAGAGAGTCTGCCATATTTTGTCTTACTTGGAAATCGATGGTATGTTTAGTTCTCCTTCACAAAGGCATTATTCAATGTCACCTGTCGAATGGGCCACAGATACTCTACACTGAATAATCTTTTGGCTTAGCCCAAGATCTCAAAAGTTAGGAGAGTTGTAGGCCCAATGATGATGTCCCTAAAAGAGCCCGTATGTCTAAGGAGTTAAGAATACGATCATCGACAGAAGAGTCCACATATGGAAGAGATTGAAGTGTCGTCCCGGGGCGCCCACTGCTGACCTGCCCTCCTGGGGCACGAGCCACGTGGAAAATGCACTGCCCATGCCACAGGCACGTGGGGTCAATTCCCAGGGCTGATGGAGAACCTTCCCACTGGAACCAATGCAAGGAATGCGGGAATGGTGAAAAAGTTACAGGAGGTGTCAGAGAAGCATTGTCCCCAAAGGAAGAAACAACTCTTGGATGCACTGTAATCTTTAACTACTTTGCAGATGAGGAACTTGAGGTTCTCGTTCAAGGTTACACAAGCTAGCTCATACTGAGATGGGGCTGGCAGGGTGAGCAGGTGTATTAATTGTGTCTTTTTATTCTGTCCTTTTGATGCTTTGAGATCTTGGAGCTTTGCAAAGCCCGGACACTGCCCCTTGCAGGGCCAGCTAATGCCTAGAGACAGTGTCAGCTACTCACCAGTGAGCGTGATTTTGATATAGAACCCGCAAGTTCAGAGCCCACACCCCCAACTAACTCCTTTAGGGACTGGCGTACATTCCAGGCCACCATTCCCCTGCCCTGATCACCCCAGGATCAGATAAGATACCAAGCAAACAGGGAAGGGATAGCCCCAATGCCCCGACCTACCAGGGCATTATTCAAATCAGCCAATCCTAAACCTGCCTAGCCTGTCTACCCTGCCACTCCCACTCCTTCTGAGAAAACCACAATAAAGGCTCTCGCCCACCCACATCTTCCCTCCCTCCCTCCACCTCCTGATCAAGCCTGGCGCTGCCCCAAGTAGCCCTGCCTGGTGTGGCATGCCCTTCCCCCCTCCTCTTGGAACTGTGAGTACAATGAACTATCATTTCCATGGCAATTGTCTCCTGATCTGTTGGCCTCGCCACACCTGAATAATAATAAAATCTATATTTTAGAACAGTAGGTGAGGATACACCGTGGACAGAGTACTGGGACAGAAGTAGTCATGTTTATACTTGCCACGAGGAAGAGTTTTCTGCAAGTTTAGGCTGCAAGAATAAACAGTGAGTTCTAGATCACAGAAGATATTTAAGCAACGAGAGGAAAAAATGTCCTGTTAGGGAAGCACAGCAGAAGACAGCATTGGACCTGAACCTCTTCTAAGTTACCTTCCAGACTCTATGGAAGACACATTTGTGTCCCGGCAGTGAATGAAACATTTCAGGCTTTTGATGGCAAAAGAGCCTTGAAGATTTCTGAGCAGAGGAGGATTATTCTTACATATGGTACACACAATGAGCTGCAACAGATGGGCCCCGTGGGACAATGGGAGAGATAGAGAATTACAGTTGAAGGCCACCACTGGGATTAGAGAGAAGCTCACTCGTGCCTCTGTGCTTGGACATGAAGGTGGGGGAAGAAACAGGAGGAAGAGTAAACTTGAACTTTTCCATATGCAACTTGACTGTACATTTCTTGCTGGGGCAGGTCCCTATCTGAGTGTGCATTCAAATAAATGCACACTCAGCAATGCATTTATTTGAATAACGTGATGCAGAAGATTTTAAGTTATAGATTTGAATTTGGGGGTTTCGCTGAGGCTAGGACAGGTACAGTACTTTTGGTTCTCCTTTGAAATATTCACATAAAAATATTTATGTTGTACAGAGGAAAAAATGTTTAAATAATTCTGCCACCAGTATCAGTCGATGGAGAGTCATTTATTTAGCTTTTTTGGGATGGGATGTTCTTTTTTATATTGACTGTCAAGATGATTGGATTTAGGGTGAAAAATCTTAAGGGCAGCGAAGGAAAACTGCATCTCATAGAACAATCTGCACCCGGAGAATCAGCAGTTACTTCCAGATTGTTCTGCTCCACTAGGCCCTATCCACTGTCACACTGGAACTAAATCCAGCTGACATCCATCACAGCTAACACTCCTTCCAGATGAAGCTTCCTAGAGCAAGGCTTTCCAATATGCTACAAGACCTTTCAAAAACACTCAATAATTCTGGAGTGAGATTGGGACCCTCTCCAGGGATTTGGGTTATCAGAGTTCACGTGTGTGGATATTAACTTAGATCCTGTGCGTTGTCAAAATGCTCTCTGTTGGGTGACCTGACTTCCTGCTTCCACCATGAGTGTAAGGACCACACCACCAGCCCACCCTCAAGACGGAAAATACTTTGACTTGTTTTCTAGGAAGCTGCGCCGAATCAGCATAAACTCTACAAATGCCCACTTGCTAGCACGGTGCCATTGGATGCCATATACACAAGCCATATGGGGGCTGAATCCACAATCCTGACATGACACAGATGGGGTTCCAACAGGCCAAGCTCATGGGCCATACATCAGATTAAATAGCGAAGATTTCACCTTAAAGTACAAAGCGATTTGAGGAAGACCCCAAAACAACAATTCTACCACCACAAAAACACGAATATGTTCTTCTAATACTGTGATGTTTCCTTTCCAATCAACTGACCAATAAATTCTTGGTGCTTATTTAGGAGCACGGAGGCATTGTGAGGAAATGAAAACTTTTAATTGTTAGAAAAGATGACACAATTTTGTCATTCTCATGTTGTTCATAGTCACACCTTAATCTTTCAAAATCAGTGACTGTTACACACACAATGCAAATATGATACATTATACTCTACTTCCAAGCATATAATCAGAGTATGTAGGACTTACTTAGGAAGGGTAAAAACTGTAATTCCAGATAGCAAAATTGCTACCTCATTGTGAAAATTCATAAATGTTAGCAAGAGGTTCTAAAGAGAAAGTCTTATATAAATAGACAAACATCTGCTAACATTTAGTTTTTACAAGCAGAAAGTTTTTAAAGATTCAGAATAGCTCGGACATGTTATCTTGACAAAGTTTATTTTGATCAGTATTTGCACAGATAACTGTTAGTTTTTCAACTTTAAAAAAAACCACATATAATCTTAACATGAACAGCTAATTCCTTGTTGCAAACCTGCTCCCACTTTTTACTTCGAACAGTCAGTTTTCTTGATAATTTCTTATTATGTAATTTGTAAGCAATAAATTATAGACATCCATAACTTAAACATGAATGTGATTCAAATTAGGAGCAAAGCAGAAACCAAGTTTACTTTCTAATGCACATATTTACTGAAATAACCAACAAGCTTAACATTTGCTCACAACGCATGATTTAAAAGCTACACAAAGCAAACCACAGTATATAGTCTTGGCTGACAATTCCCCAAGTTTAAGACAAGATACTCAATAGTATGAGAACTTGAATCCACAAAGAAAATGAAATATTTGAAGGTGAAGAATCTAATCACACTTAATTTCTAAAGGCTTGCTTTAGCACTTGAAGGAAATCTGCATTTTCTACGACTTCTTTTCTATACCATGGAAAGCAAATTATTAATTACAACCACAGGTAACTGCTGCTAATATTTAAATGTAGGAAACTTTCAGTGATCATGAAATTATTTTTACTTAATGATTGGGTGAATCTTCAATTAGGAGGAAAAAAGAACATGAAAGTTATGTTTAATTTTTAAACTCTCATCTTTAACTTTGGCCAGTCTCTGAGGTTTGTTGTTGAACAACAAATGTAAGTTGTCTTTGGGTATAAGACTCATCAGCCTGACAGTAAAAGAGAGGAAAATGACAGTAATGTCATTAACTAGCCAATGATATTTGACAATCAAATTTTCTTTCTGGCCTTAAAAGACCAAATATGTAAAAGAATAGCCAATTTCCAGGTTTTGTTGCCAGGCACACATGGCGGTGGGGGTGGATTAAGGGAATGTGTTTGAAGAAGGAGGCATTTGGTGGGTAAGAGGAACAAAAAATTGACGAATAAAAACAAAACATCTTACATATGCACGGGACATTACAGTTTCCGATAACCATCACACAGGTTCTCTCATCTGATCTTAACAGTAATCTCATGTCACAGCAGAACATGTGATGTCCTAGGTTTATTTAAGGGGAAGGGTGACCTAAAAAAGGTTAAGAATGCCCTACCAATGGCAGAGCTGAGATGCAAACTGGTCTGGTCTTTTGACCCACTGCGAGTCCCCAGTGGTGGGTGCAGAGTGCTATGACTAGCCTGGTAATCCTGCAAGAAAAGCTCTCCCCAAATGGCCTGACTTCTCTTCTAAAGATCGGTAAGGTTTAAGCCTGAAGCCTCCAGAGGATTGGGGAGGGACAGTCCTACAGGAGGGGCAGGTTCCAGGCCAGCACAGGGCACAGGGGACAGAGGGCCATAGGGAGGGAGGGCTGCCAGGGTGCACGCCTGCTGTTCTGAGTCTTAGCCCTGCTCTTAACACAGTCACAAGCCGGAGAGTCCAGCCTGCAGGCTGCTCCCTATCTCCCCCAATAAATACATATTTACAGTTCTTGCCTTTGTTTTTCAATAATTGACCTCTTAATTCATACTCAGAGCCTAAGCATTTCTGTTCGCAGAGACTGAGCAGGCTTTTGCATGTTCATAAGCACAATTACAGCACACGGGTAGCTTTCTGCCAGCTCAGGTATATTCTCCACCCATCCTCGCAAAAGTCTGCTTTTGCATTTAACATTTCAGTGACCTGGAGTGGAAGGACAAGGTAGGAAAAAAGATTAAACCCATAACCCGTTTTGAATTATTTTTGATCCATTTGCTGCAAAAGGAAGGAGTGGCGTTAAAAGGCTTCAGTCTATATGAAGTAGACTTCGCCTGTCCTGCGCAAATGCTTGTGTTTCCTCCTTGAAACAGATCTGATCTCCTTCCCGGCATTAAAAATGAGTAGTAAGTATGGCTTCCTCTCCATGAAACCTGGGATTCCCCTTAAATAGGCTCTAAGATGCCTGCTTAGTGGCTTAGACCAGGGGTCCACCACCTATGGTGAGTTGTATGATTATTTCATTACATATTGCAATGTAATAATAACAGAAATCAAATGCACAATACATGTAATTCATTTGAATTACCCCCAAACCATCCTCCCCTCCCCCTGAGTCCATGGAAAGATTGTCTTCCATGACAATGGTCCCTGGTGCCAAAAAGGTTGGGGACTGCTGGCTTAGACAAATCTGGGCACTGGTTTCTTTCTCCCCCACTCCCCCCCAGTGAGCTGCACCCCCCCCCAGCTGGGAGGGGGGAGAGGGAGGTGGCTGCTGCAGTGACCCTAAAGAAGGAGGCTCCATGTTTTCCTCCTGGAACAGAGCACTCGAGGCCCAAGGAACAAGGGAGAGCTCTCTTCTGGCCTCCTCTTTCCCGGACATGCAAGGGACCTTCTTCCAACCCTCTCTCTCACTTGCAGTCAATATGGTTTGGATAATAGCTGTTTCTTAGGTGACAGTTCATGTGAAAAAATTGGTGCCTGGACAGTGCCAGACCAAGGGAGGCCCTGATGCTCCCAGAAAACCGAAGACATCATCCCACATGTGTCGCGTCACTTTACAGCGTACACAGCATACTCACATGTCGTTGCATTTGATCGCTTACTTTTACGGTAAGAGATTCGCCCCATTTTTACAGACAAGGAAGTCAGCTCAGAGAGGTTGAGCGACCTGTCCACCCCACACAGCTGTGACTCTGCAGAGCTGAGACTCCAGCTGGCATCTTCTAAATCCAGTGCACTTCTATGACATCAAAGTGGCCTCTGATTCAAGTCCCAGGCACTGCATTTCAAATCTGATCGGATCAGAAGGTCACCAGACAAGAAGATAAAAAGCCCCCTGCTTGAAAGAAGAAGGGGAGGAAGAATAGGCTCCACATTGCAGACAAAGCAGCAAGGGTAGAGACGGAGGTGACGCTCGCTCTGAACTGTCACTCCAACCCCGAAGCCATATTGCCGCCTCCTCGCTGATTCAGAAGTCAGCCGCTCTGTGGGGCGGCCACTAATATTCTTTAGCCTTCGAGCCCTTTCTGGAAGGGAAAATGCTGTGCTAAGTGAAAGTGGCGCTTGCTCTGGTTAGAGCCAGCTTGGGGTGCACATGTGGGCTCCCCCTTCTCAGGGACCCTCCCCTGTCCCTCCACCGCTCCCAGAAGTGGGCTTCTGCAATTGAAACCGTTGCTCCTTTTTAAAGTTTGGCACCAGAGTGTAAATCAACTACTGGACTGAGTTCAGCACTTTTTTATTTCCTAACTTTTGAGCAAGGCGTTCTTGATGAAGGAACCAGATCACAGGTTTGCATCCCAGCCTGCAAGACCGGAGCAGAGCGCCGGTCCAGCAGCCAGCTCCAGAGAGCCGTGGAGCCCAGCCGCACTAGATCAGGACACGTGTCCCCTCCGTGCAAACACACTGAAGCACCCTCCTCCCGCCAGTTTGCAGTATCAACCTCCTCGCCTGTCGTCTGTCCCAGGCCCCAGCAGCTGCTGCAGCAGGAAAATCGCTGATTTCCCGCCAGCCCCACGAGAGGCAGTGAAATGCCTCTCACTCCCCTGGCCCGGGCAGCCCGGGCAGCCGGCCTATTTCACCACTGGACAGCTCTGGGTATTAGAAACTCCTTCCTTTTCCTGACCTAAAATTTCCGTTCCTGGAAATTCTCTCTCCTCATTACCCTAACTCTGGCGTCCAGAGTCAAAGATCAACGCCTAACCTTCCCCCGATTAGCCTAGAGAGAATTAAAAGATGAAAATGTATAAGCCACTTGAACAAGTCAACTTTCTTATAAAAAAGGGACTGACTGGTTTTTAAATAAAATGCAAGAGCCCGGGGCATGCATAGATTGTAACTTTTGAGTTTTTGCAGATTTCCAAATCTTTAAAGCACAACCCACGCCAAAGGGAAATTGAGGTGCATACGCAAACATTCCACAGGTGAAGAAAAACACAGCTCTGCACAGTGGATAATGCCATTAGCTATTGACGCTGTCATCCTCAATTTGGAAAAAAATAAAACGTGTTGATGGAAACCGCTTCAAGATCTGCAGGAGTGTGTGATCAGAGAAAGGCCAGGTTCCATCTTCCTTGGCAAGGAAGATTCGTTCCCTGCTGGGACAGAACAGACTGTCGCCTGAGCCAGCGCTCCGTGCAGGTAGGAATCACTTCCTCTGTCCAGAGTCGCCCAACCCAGTGACAGGATCTGGCCTTTCCTCCTGTTATCTTTCCTGCCGTCTGCTGCCTCCCTGCCAGATATTTCCTGTTGACACCGAGCGCCCCTGATTGAACGCAGAGAAGCCACTTCCCAAGTGCCGGGACGCCAGGACGCGAAGTGTGGCAGGCCACGCAGCGGCCTCGCTAGGTGGTAGGGACAAGCCACCACCCTACGGCTGGGAAAGGACTGCAAAACAGGAGGCCTCATGCAGTGTGATCAAGACAGAGGCCCGAATGCACGCCACCACCGTCATTGCAGAGATCCGAGATGCTATCAGCAAAAAAAAGAAAAAAATATATATCCATGCGGCGTATTTTAGAGCTCTCATGTAAGCCGATTGACCAAATATTCGTTTTTTTTAAACACAGCAGACCTGGGCACTTGCAGATTTTAATGCTTGTGGTTTTCTCTCTCTTTGTTTTCTTTAAGGCTGGCAATCTGGGGAAGACTGTCACTTGTCTGGGGTGTGATTCACGCTCATGCATCAGGGAGGCGGGTCCCTGGGTCCACGTGGCCACCACCACCGGCTCCACTCAGCAGCCAGTCCTCCGTGTCGAGTTATTTCTGGCGAAAGAGTTCGAGGGCCCCAGTGCCCCTCCTTATGCACGGGGCAGATCGAGGCCTTTCATCCCAAGCCCTGAGACCCCAAAGGGTCCACATTCCGGTGAGCCCAGGTGAAAGTCAGGGAGCACCTGCTGTATGCATCATCCCCTCTCCTCTCTTGTGAGCCCAGGAAGACGGGCCAGGGACAACCCCCCAGCCGGCGGCACCACCCAGGCCTGGCCCGCAGCCGCAGCTGCAGGGAGGCGCGGGCCAGCTCGGTCTGGGCAACGTCTGTCCCCTGTCCCCCTGGGAGGGGCGGGCAGGCTCTCGCTCAGCCTTGCCTTTCCCCATCTCGGAATGGTAAAGTCTCAGCCTCCAGCTTGCAATTAGGGAAAGAGGTCACTCTTGGGCCTTTTTGTTAGCCAACTTTATGGAGGTGGATTTTTTAGATCCCTCTAGCATGGAAAAATAGAATGAGCCAAGCTGTTGTCATCTACTGGTTTTGTGACTGGAGCAAGATAGCTAATCTGTCTCAGTTTCTCCATCTGCGAAACGGGACCAGCAGTAACACTTAAAACATTGCACTGGGCGAATTACGTGGTCTGATACGCGCAGAACCTTTACGTTTGTGCAGGGACACGGCTGGCCTTGTCCACCGCGTCAGCTGTTGTCACCAGCAGCAGAAAGGGCTCCGCTTCCTTCTCCGCTGCAGAGGCTGCTTGTGGTAGTGCCTGGGGAAACCGCCTCGTGATACCGAATTTTTCCCATTATTGTAACACACTCGGCACCTGCGCAATGCACATTTATCCACAAGCGTCTCAGCAAATGCCTCTCTGCCAAAACGGTTCACTGAAGTCTCACTAATGAAGGCTGCGGTGACCCTGGTCACACTAGCGAGCCTTTGCCTCCCTGCCCTGCAGCTCACCTGGGACCCCCGTCCCTAGCTCAGGCCTTAAGAGGCTGCGATGTCCTGTTCATTGGGGACAAAGGAGAGCTGGAGGGAGGTAAGATGTTTACCCTTTTCCCTGTGACCGTCAACCTAAGGCTGAAAGTTAATGTAGAAAAAGTATAAAGAAGCAGAAAGAAAAAAAAAAATCTCATACACACAACTCCACCTTCCTGAGGCCACTAAGTTTGGGGGGCATATTTCTCCCAGGTTTTTTTTTTTTGGTTTTTCTTGCAATTTTTCTTTACATAGCAGGAAGGTTTTATCTCATGTACATTTTTATTTTTTAAGTTAAATTTAGCATATAAATATTTTCTCTTGTCACTAAACCTCATGGTAAAGATAACCTAACATTCCATCACATAGGGATGTCTAATACTTATTCCCCACTTGGGGCTGGTAGGTTGTCTCCAGGGGGTGGGGCACCTATAGCCTTGGGGCCACATGTGGCCTTACGGATCCTTGAGTGCAGTCTTTTGACCTTATCCAAATTTTACAGAACAAATCTTTTAATAAAGGGATTTGTTCTGTGACATTTGCATTTGGTCTAGGGGCCACACTTGGGGATCTGGAGGGCCACATGTGGCCGGTCCACTAGATGTTGTGTCTTAGTAGGAGAGCTGTCCAAACAGATCTTCTCTGGGGGATGTTGAAGAAAAAAAAAACCAAAATCACAGAGTGGCGACAGTTGTGCAGGGAAGAAACGCAGGCCTATCCCAGTCATGGAAGCAGGACAGAGGGAGGTGACACCAGACAAAGGAAAGAGCGTGGAAGGGCAGGCACGTTGGGGGGCAGGAGGGTTCGGGGGAAGGCAGAGTGCCAGGAAGCTGTGACCAGAGGAGGGACAGGGGTCACAGCCAGCTGCAGGGACCCGAATGCCAAAGATAAGGGCTGGGATTAACCTGCAGGCCAGTGGGCGCTAAACCCACTTTTATATACATTGTTATCTAAACAAGAAGTCTGGTTGTCCTAACATGCCATGCAGACACATCTGCTGTCATGTAATTTATAAATAAATACACAGTCAGTGGGGTGCGTGCTCGATTTTACTACTAGAGGTACACGGTCACCGAACGTGACAGCCACATGGCGTTAGCAATGATGAGGACTGGACCCTGGGTTAGCCGGAGAGTGGCGTGATGGGATCTACTTTTAGGAAGAACAGGAGGGGCGAGGGATCCCTCCTCCCCAACCTCCGGACTGCATAAACCCGGAGAAAGAAAGATGAGGGAATCCTCGTGGCCAGAGGCGAGGTCCAGCTCGGCTCCCTGGGATGGGAGTAGCTTCGCGGCTCAGGGACCAAACCCCACCGCTGCCCCGAGAACCGGTCAGGAAGCCGTTAAGCATCTGCGTGCAGCGGGTCTAACCAGAAAAAGGCCGTGTGCTGCGGTTCTTGCTGAGAAATGCATGCACCTTCCTCCAAGCAATCTGTGTCCCCCAAGGTCACCCCCGGGGACCCTGGGAGATGGGAATCTCCGACCCAATACCTGAATCAGCGCTGGAGTGGGTTCCTGTCACCACCTTAGGTGGGCCACTTTGGGATTTTTTTTTTTTTTTTTTTTGAGACACAGTCTCGCTCTGGTTGCCCGGGCTAGAGTGCTGTGGTGTTAGTCTAGCTCACAGCAACCTCAAACTCCTGGGCTCAAGCGATCCTCCTGCTTCAGCCTCCTGAGTAGCTGGGACTACAGGCACGCGTCAGCAGGCCCGGCTGATTTTTTCTAAATATTTTTAGTTGTCCAGATAATTTCTTTCTATTTTTAGTAGAGACAGGGGTCTCGTCTTGCTCAGGCTGGTCTCGAACTCCTAACCTTGAGCAATCCTCCTGCCTCGGCCTCCCAGAGTGCTAGGATTACAGGCGTGAGCCACCACACCCGGCCAACACTTTGGGATTTTTAAGGTGTCTGCAGTCTTAGTTTTCCTCTGTTGGAGCGTGTTTAATTTTATTTCTTCCCCATCCTTTAAATGTCTTTAGTATTTTAATTCTCACCCTCTCCCTCTGAGACTTCACAGGCATCTAGAAGGTGCAGCCACTGTCGGGCAGAGCACCCTGGCCTGGGCGCTGGCAGTGCAGAGACCCTATTTTGGGGATCACGCGGGTGCTGCCTCTCTCGCTAAATTATTAGATGAGGCGGTTCCAGACTGTTCCTGGTCAAGAAGGGACATCCTGGTTTAGAGAGTCGCAAGAGGAAGACTCAGTCCTACAGTCCTAAGAGGGTTTATAAACACTTTAGAAGGGACCAAACGGGGAGAAGAACAACAAAGTCACCAGTGTTACATCACCTTCTGTCCAAAGGACAATGACAATGAGTGCCGATATGCAGGCAATGCCGAGAGGGACACAGCTGGACTCCAAACTGCAAAAAGGAGACACGGCAGGTATGCCCATTTCTATGACACACCTGCATGTGTGACACACCATACCCTGAACTCAGTCCTGGGATCTGTCTCTTTTCCATCGGTTATGCATTCCGGCAGAAAGTCCACGTTCATCGCAAAAGAAAAAGAATGTCACCTCCATGCCTTCAAATTAAAAAGGGAGACGTAGCCAGGAATTCTGAATGCATATGAGAAAGACTTTCTCAAAAGTGAGCTGGAAAAACAGAAACTATCCCTTAATCCAAGAACTCGGAGAAGGCATGGGACACATATAGTAGTTTCTGTAAAATTCTTCTCCATCTGTAGTGCTTTTAATGAGGACAGCAGGTAAAAATACATATCTATAAAATGGAAAACCTTAGCGTGACCATTTTAGATCATACAGTAGGTATGTATGCACTAGTCATCTAGTGCTGCCTAAATAGTTATACGAATATTGTACGGTGGATATACTGAAAATTATCAATGAAGACTATGATTTTAGGTAATTCAGACAACTTTCACTTTATCTAAATCAAAGGATGCCTAGGAACTGTATTTGGAGACAGTTTAATAGGGGATGTCACATGGGTGAATTTTGTGTTGAACTTGGCATTCAAAGCCAGAATCACTGTCCCATTTATGCTGGCTTATTTGACATTTGGGCATTTTGTGGCTTGACCCAAGAGGGCCACCACAGAAAAGATTTTCCTCACGTGTTCAAGTTTCCTACTTGGGAAAGGTAATCAAGAGAATATAATATATACTCTTTGGAATATTCAAAATACAAATATTATCCCTTAAACAAGAGGTAAGGTAGTGCATATGATTTCCCTATGAGAGAATTTCTGGTTAGGAAAATGAAGGCAAACAATAACTCCAGTAGACCCTGGGCCATGATTTACTGAAAATAAACACACATCTGTGTTTGGGGATCTTGAGAAAAAAGCTCTGCTCTTAGGTGGGTTGTCTTGTCCTCTCACTCACATTCCTAACAAGGTACCTTCTGGAATCACTTCTTAACAGACACTTATCAATGAAAAATCCACAGCTTCAGCTTCAGGTCTTAGAAGCCACCGAATTTTTTTTTTAAACCTTTTTTCAAACTAATACTATGACCTGGTTTCACAGTCAGATTACGGATTTATAAGTTTGTCAAACTTTCGCTAAAATAAAAACTTGTTTTTGGCAAAAGCGAACCACACAGAAAAACCAAAACACAAACATTTAGAATTTTTCTAAGTGTAAAATTTTTATACATGCAAATACTGGCACTCCTAAGCAGAAACGTAAACCCTTTAATGAAAACAGAAAAAAACAAAACAAAACCAAAAACTGAGGCTTCAAAACCAAAATGGTTTGTACATCAAGTCAAAAAGAAAGGCCACGGTGCCTGTACTTCATATAAGCTCATAAAACGACATAAAGCGTTTAGGAGAAAAATTCAACTGATAGTGGTTTCCAACTCTTTAGTTGTGCAAGGAATATATACAGCACCAGTTTTTATCTTACATTATTTACCATGTAGTTGAGAAACAAATAGTAGATACTGTTGTTGACTTGGGGCCAAGACAGCCATGCATGATTATGTAGCATGGTGCAAAATTCTGCAGGAAATAAAACTCTAATGGTTATGATTCCTTTCGCATGAACAATAACTGTGTCTCTTTATGCTCTGATGGTAACCTTAGGCCTGATACAAGCATGGGTTATTATATCTTTTAAAACCTTTGTGGAGATTAGAGGGCTGCAGGAAAATACCACTGGGGGTTAAAAACAGCTTTCTGAAATTGTTCTAAATGGACAAATAATGCTTTGCTTTCTTTGACAGCTGTTCAATAACTGAATACAGCTGGAGGGAGAGTCAGCTGCCAGAGGATTTCTGTTTGGTTCATGACCAGGTTTTCTTTTCCAGAACGCTTTCCAACACTCCAACGAGTCTTATGTATCTTGAGTGTATTTAAAAAGATGATTTTTTGTTTTTATTCTTTTCTATCACACTGCATCCACGTTAGATAAAATGGTCTGCAGATTTAAAGGAGGTAGCCTTAAGGTTTTCTATTCCACTCACCTAAACCATAGCTGGACACACAAGGAGATACAGCTAATTGTCTTCGAGTTACCTCCAACAGGATCCTGCACTCATTCATGTTACACTCAATGCCCTGTTGGTACCAGTCACCATTACCAAAACCATTTAATGGTAATTACTAATGTCTCAAACAGACAGCCCGAAGCACGGCAGGGGTCTTCCAGAAGCAGCAAGGAAGCTGTCCACCAAGAGCACCCCCCACCCTGCCCCCAGAATGGGGTCATTCTGGAAAATCTGCCTCAGTGTCTGGGTCTGGTCTCCAGCCCTGATGGATTTAACATTTAACAGGCCGTCAGAGAGTGATGCATGAAAACAAAATACCAAAGTCTTCATTTGCAGTGAAAAATATTAATATGCCTCTTTTTTTAAGGTGGCAATACTCTCATCAGATGGCCAGTGTGTGCTCTTCTTTGAAAGCAGATCCATCCAAGAAGCCAACTTATCCTCAGAGATTTACTTGGTGGGCACACAGAATTAGAAAAATGGGAGCTAATTATGGGATTCAAAGGCTAATGGCATCAGGCTAAAATAACCCAATGCATGTACCTGCACAGTCAGAATAGTTTTGTGAAAGGGACCACGGTATCTTCTACCCTCTGTGTTATGATTCTACTTAAAAGTCAGAAGTAATATAGTTTGAAGGAAAGAACACAGTGACACAGTGGCTAGTCTCCTTTCAATTAAAAAAAAAAAGTCCTTAAACACAGTGCCGTTTAAAAGGAATAGCCATCTACTTGCCAGGAAAAGCTTCTACTTTCAGTGCTACTAATACAACAGAGAAAAAGGTCCACATGGAGCATAAACCATTTCAAATTGGGGCATCAAAAATGGAAAGGATGGTGTTTAGCCAATTTCGCAAGAGTGCAGTCATGTAACTTTTAGCTGTCATTCCTGAAATTCATAAATAGATGGCAAGCATAGTCACTTCTTAGCAAGATAAATCTGAGCCTCACCTCCACCCCCAAAAAGCACAAAATTTGAGATGGAAATTAACATGCATAATGCCTGGTTCTGATTAACAGGGAATTTAACACCAAGGCGTCTACTTGGGACACACCCACTGAGACCCAACTTTCTCCGTCCTTAGAAAAGATGAGATGATGTAAGCAGAGAAGTCCATGCCAAGCAGGGCTTGAATGGTATAGCTGCAAGAAAACATAGACCTATCCATCCTCAAATGCTATATACTCTTTAAAGAGGCCCATCCTATTTCTTCTTTGGGTAAAACATTCTTTATATGCTGGTATAACCAAGTTTATTCTATTCCCATAGCATAACATACTGCAAATATTCCAAATTTTAGTCACATTCTCTGGGCGATCAGCAGTCTTTGGACTGCACCGAAGCTCTTCTGGTGGCATTACCTCCAGCCAACCTCTGGCCTCCTGCACTCTCCGACAATTGCACACAACCAGCTGAGATTTACTGTCTGTTTTTCAGTGGTGGCTTTACTCACATTACACACATCCACCCGAGGAATGTTTAGAGGTTTCCTATTGACAGTCTTAAAATCTACTTAACCACCAGTGGCAATTAAAAAGCCTTAGACACTAGGGCAAGGGGGAAAAAAAAAAGTCCACAAAAAAAGAACCAAAAAAACCAAACCAACCCCCCCCCCCAATCAATATCCTCACTGTCATGATAAGAACCACAACTTAGTCATGGATTTAATAATGAATCGCAGGCAGAGCAACTCTTACTAAATAAAGGCCTTTACACTTCGAATCACACTGAGTAAAAACATCTGGACGGACTCCCTGCAGCCGGCACTTGTACCCTGCACCTGGGGACTCCAAACAAGACAGAAAAAGTGACCTAAGTGACAGGACTTGAGCAAAGTTAGAGGCACATCACATGATGCACGTGTCTAATGATAAATGAGTAACTGCAATAAACTTGCTAAAGCTAAATAAGGAGGTGAGCTCCTTCCCTCCTTGTCTGACAGCTAGTAGAGTTCCATGTCATTGTGCGTGCAAAATCTACACGCAGGAAGCACCGTCTACAGTTTCCAGCTGCTGCTTCTGAAGTGGACAGAGGACTTTTACAGACACTTGCACAGCAGTCTGACTGCTCCCCTTTCGATCTCTTTGTACAGTAGGTACACCCCACCCAAGCCTTTCTTTTATTTTTATTTTTTTTGTGGCTGGCTTCTATTGAATCTCTCCCAAACTTCAATTTAGTCTTCACAAAAAGATAACTCACTTTTTGCACTTCTATGGTTTATTTAATATTTAACTAAAGCAGTTAATTGCCAACAAGTTCAACTGGCGATAACAGAGAACAAAACTGATTCTCTCCAGCGCAGCACTGCCTGTGGACTGGGGGGTGGGGGGGACTGCTGGGTGGGTCTTCGGTCATGCACGGGCGCCAACCCCATGGGGACACTGGTGAATCTGGCAAGTTCAGAGTGTTCATGACACGAGAAACTACCACGGGGCAAACCAAGGATAAGTGTCTGCTTTATAACGCAAACTGCGTCTTATTTGTTTCAAGAGATTTTAGCAGGTCCCCTTTCTGCCCAAGACCTGCAGTAGTTTCCTGGTCTCCACTGCTGTCTTTGGCTCGCAGATTCCGAGCTCTGACTCAGCCAGCCTGGCCTCCCACCCATCTTGGTATAATCCCCCAGCTCCACCTCTACCTCCACCTCCAGCTTTCTTGACTATCCCTGTGTGACTGTCCTGACTCCAGCTCTCTGTCCACCCCTCTTCTCCATTGGTCCAAATTCTACCACTCTTCACCCTTCAAGGCCTGCCTCAGTTCCATCTTTTTCTTTGTCCCCTTTCCAGGCAATTTTGTGCACCCCAACACTGGGTACCCCAAACGCATGTAGCCTATGTCAGGGGTTTTCACATTGTGCTGGAACTCAGGGTGGGAGCCATCTGGAGAACTAAGCTTGGATGTTGCCTACACCCTGGGATGCAGATCCCGTTGGTTTCCCTCATCTGCACATTACATGCTCATTTCCACCCACAGCAACGCTTGGCTTCCACGTCCAAAAGGGCCAGGAAGTGAACGGCCGGGGGGTCCTGCCAAGCGTGCATGCGGTAGGGAAGTGAGTGCTGTTTCACTCTGACCTGGGTGACCATGAGTCACACAAAAAGCACATAGAAAGTGCTCTGACAAGCCCATCATTCAAACATTCATCTTTAAACAATTCAGACTCCTGCTCTCAAACCACATTCCTGACTTCCACCTAGTACAGATTAAACACATCTATATCCAATCACGTTGTAAATACCCCGAGGATGCTTGAGATTAGGAAATCCGTGATGAACTGTTCTGCAAAAGAAAGAATCATTTTTCCTTTGCAGCTAATTACCCTCTAATTTATCTGTTGGAAAAAATTTGGATTCTTCTATTTTATGTTCTATTCATAGCTCCTAAGAGTCACGAGAGGACTGACTTAGGTACTCTCTGCCTCCTGTGTAATCTGCCATTTTCCTCAGTTCGTTTGTTGAAGCAGACTCAGTAAGTAATTAAAAATAAGCCTCAAATGGCTGCTTCTGGTGAGAGTAAGGACTTCACTATTCTTGTTTTCTTTCTTTCTTTCTTTTTTTTTTTTGGTTGGTCAGGAGGATGCAGCCACATATGGTAGTTTTCACCACCAAAATGCGGTAACAAATGTATAATATATGAATGATCAACCATCTTTCTCTTAAGTGCTGATCAAAAATGAATACAAGCTCTAAGTTTTAGATCAAGCATTGCTTTAAAAAAATGAAACAAGATCAAATCTCTAGGAGGGAGTACAGTACAGTGGTCGATGGCTTTGGAGCCAGATTACCTGGCTTCAAATACCAGCTCTGCTCAGTATCAGCTGTGGACCCCTGAGCAAGTTACCTTCCTCTCTAGGCCACTCAATGTGACAAGATTTTAGGGGAATAAACGAGTCGATGCTTAAAGCAGTGTCCGGCACGTGCTAAGTGCTCACTCGGTGCTAGTGACGATTATTATTTCCATAAAAATATCAGAGATTACCTAATTGGCCACTCACTCTATGTCAGTAAGGAAACTTGCCTAAGAACATCCTATCCAGAAATAACTACATACTCATTGTTTAAACCCACCCGGCACTTTTGCAGCCTTAAAAAAATTTTTTTTTAAATAAATATTAAATTTTTGGTTTTCGTCAGGAACTGCACTATTCTGAAAAAGATGCCTTGGCGTTTAACCCTGGAAGCCCAGCAACACTGATGTCTGTAAGAATTGCTGGTGCTGCCTGTTCTTTATGTAACTTGCTCTGTTCACAGAATTAGCATGATCTTGGGTTCTCTTGAGCCACATTTGTATAGGTGCCTGGCTGTGTCCACTTAGTTGATGTCATTACTCGTCTTTCATCAGCTTTCTTGATTTCCTCACCTCTGTTTGACTCCAATCCCTGTCTGGCTCCAGGGATTTGGTAACCTGGTTTTCAAGCAGCTCTGGCTGGCCCTGGCAAGCATCTCTACCTGGAGCTGGAGTACCCAGGAAATGCAGGTATCCACAGGGCACCGATGCACCTGGCCACCCTTCCTCCTGCCTCTGACTATCAGGGTAGAGATCAGAGGCCACGTGTCCATCACTGGGCCTCTTTTCACAGATGCATCATTCCTGCAAACAGCCAGCACAACTCTATGAAGATGGTAAGTGACAGCAAGAACCTGTGGCTCAGAGGTTAAGTGATTCACCCCGACTCTTGCAACGGGCAAGCAGCACTGGTGAAGCCTCTGCTGAGATGGGTCCCCACTGGGAGATCCTGGTCATAGGCAGAAGGAAGCCCTCAGGTGTGGTGATGTGGGGAAAACGGTTGTGAATCCAGATGCCGGAGAAAAGAACACGCAAAGCCAAGCACTACATATTTTGCAAATAGACACTCATTTATAAGCTCCACATTGATACACTGACTTGAACTACAAACTCATAGTTTACAAACAGGAGCCCTGACCAACCAGCAAGCATGAACGGATGTAGGCTGCAGGGGACCCTGTTGGGCGAGTCACCAGTTTCCACTTGGGGTTCTCTGTGGCTGCAGAGGTGACATCCAGGAAGAATCACGAGCTGATGCAGTGAGAGAGAATGGCACAGATTTTGCAGCAACTGTGCGGGACACATACAGCCCCATGACCTACTGGAAGCCACTTCCACAACCCAAGGGGAACCAGCCAACCTTAGAATAAAGGTGGCGTCACCTGGGAATGAAGAAACCAGGATCCTCGTGACCCTGCCAAGCCCTGTCACGCTTCACCCAAGACCAGCACTGTACCTGTGGCTTCTCAGTCTCAGAAACCAATGCTCCCTTTATTATCTAAGCCAGTTTTGAGGGATGCTGCTTATTAATTTACAGAGTCCTGCTGTGGGATCATTTAAGATGAGTGCTTTCTTCATTGCACAGGATTGGCCATGCAAGTCCCTCAACATTATCCAAGTTCAATCCACTTGCTAAACATTTTCCCCCTCAGAAATGGCTGGTATAAAGGATTAGCTTCAGTCTGTTCTAGATTGAATTATTTTACTATATTGTCAAAATCATGATCCCCTGATTTTATTTATTGTTTTCAAAGAGACAGGGTCCCGCTCTGTTGCCCAGGCTGGAGTGCAGTGGCTATCCACAGGCATGGTCATGGCACACTACAACCTTCAGTTCCTGGGCTCAAGCGATCCTCCTGCCTCAGCCTCCTCAGTAGCTAGGACCACAGGTGGGCACCACTGCATCGAGCTAATTTTTCTTATTTTTTTGTAGAGGCAGGGTCTTGTTACATCATCCAGGCTGGTCTCGAACTCCTGGCCTCAAGTGATCCTCCCACCTCAGCCTCCCAAAGTGCTGGGACTACAAGCATGAGCCACCACGCCCAGACCCCTAATATTTTTAGAGGTAAAACAAAGCCGTTTCTTGGGGAGCCATGGACTAAGCAACCAGAAGTAAAAGAGAAAAAGCAGAAAAGCTTGTACGTGGTAGCTAAGGGGAGAGAGCTGACAGATATTCAGTCCAAAGATTAGCACAGAACTTCTTCTGGTCATTATTAATAAGATCACTCTAATAATAAAACAAGAGCAGTGCAACCACTCAAAAAGCTTTCAGTTGATTATTTCCAGCATAAGCGTAAATGCCACCCATGGGCAGTCTCTTATTAACCTTCTGTACCACTGCCTGGAAGGCACTCGTTAACAACCCCGGGCAGCTTTTAAAGCCTCTGCGGCATGTTTTGCCAAATGACCTCCCTGGAGCCTAATAATATCCCTGTGGAGTGGGAGGTGTCATTAGGCAATTGCAAATGAAAAAAAAAAATGACGTTTGGAAAAGCTGAATGCTTTCCTCGAGTTCACAGGACTAAAAAGTTAGAGGAGCCCGATGGTGGAAGACCCAGGTCTTCTAACTCAAGTCCGAAGGACCCTCTACCATGCCACCTGGCCTCTCCCAGATTGTTCTGGAAGAACTTCCTGCCTCTGAAGGCAGGTGAGCAGAGATGCACCTGTGCTGGACACCAAAACAATGCCCTTTGGACATTGCATGAGAGCCACGAAGTTAAGAAGCAGGCACTCTAGACAATCTAAAAGTTGAACCACTCACATCTGAAACTCACTCATTTACCACCCTCCTCCTTCCAGCAGCCTTTCCTTCTTCCCAAGGGCCCAAGGCTTTGGTGAGTACTTGGAATACTCCATACTCAAAAGTCAAATATAGGCTGATTACAGGACAGTCGTATTTTCTAAAAAATACAATTAAGATTCAAGAGATATTAATTAATAATTAATATCAATTAATAATTAATTATCAATATTAATTATTAATGATGTTAGTTGATAATTAATATTAATTAAGGTCCTAGAGCACCTACAAACTCAGACTAGCGTGTTGAGGCATTTGTATTTTATGCTGAGCTTCTTAGCAACATATCTGGGGCTAGACTCTAGAACGCATTCTTTTTTTTTTTTTGAGACAGAGTCTCACTTTATTGCCCAGGCTAGAGTGAGTGCCGTGGCGTCAGCCTAGCTCACAGCAACCTCAAACTCCTGGGCTCAAGCAATCCTGCTGCCTCAGCCTCCCGAGTAGCTGGGACTACAGGCATGTGCCACCATGCCCGGCTAATTTTTTCTATATATATTAGTTGGCCAATTAATTTCTTTCTATTTATAGTAGAGATGGGGTCTCACTCTTGCTCAGGCTGGTCTCGAACTCCTGAGCTCAAACGATCCGCCCACCTCGGCCTCCCAGAGAGCTAGGATTACAGGCTTGAGCCACCGCGCCCAGCCTAGAACGCATTCTCTATGCATTAGGTTAACTTTTCAGCAAAAGCAAATGGTGTGTGTACAACTGTACTTTCTCTATGTACAACCATACTTTATCTTTGTTTCCATTAAATGGAGTAAAAGTGTGTGTATATAGATATACTGTTTTCTCTAACATAGATTAAAAAGTGAAAGAGTGTAGGAATAAATTATACGATGGACAATAAAGATTAGGTTCATTTTTATTTTCTACAGAGACTCAAGTTTCTGACTTGTTTAAACTTTCGTTATTTACCTTGACCAGTGATGGAGAAGAATTCTTTTAATCTCTGCAACTGCCCTCAGATTTCTACCCAACAATCAGGAACTTATCTGGTATCAGAGGTCCTTATGAGTGACAACTGTGAAATCTTTGATTTATACACCAGTCAACAATTTGTATGCCGAGGGAAAAGGGAATCATAATGAAAAGGATATTTTTCAGAGCATGGTATCCTGAAAAATAGAGTTAAGGGAAATGTACAGAAATATACCAGGATGCAAGGCCACCATCCATGTGGCATCTGCCATCACCACCCCCAGGTGGACTGGGGTTGTGGTGTTTTGTGCATGTCCCTCCTGAGGCATGGTTGGAATGAAAATGACCCAGGTTAACAAAAAAAGAGACCTAACAGAGCACTTTTATCAGTAAAATATATTTGCCCTCCACATGCAAAAGGCTGTGATCCAATACTCTAAATAAAATCACTGGTTGCCAACATATCGGGGTTGTGGAGTCTGCAAGAGCATAAAGCCATATGCAGAAACATTTCCTGGGACTGTGACACTGTGTGTCACATGCATTTCTTGGATTTGGAGATGTAGCTCCTCTATCCCTTTTCAACATTTCTGAAACGGGGCTATGTTTTATAATCCACACGGGCATATGATAGGGTCGTGTCCGATCAAAAATGCTCCCTAAGAATCAAGGAAATATTACACATGCCCTCCTGTTATTAATGACTGTACAGAAATATGGCTTTAGTCAGTAAAATGTCAATTTCATTTAAACATGTTAGTCCACTCGCAGGTCTAACATATATTCTCATAGGACTCACATAAGAAGCTTCCCTCCCAAAGGATACCACGTATGCAATGACTACAGGGGTACCTACCTGCGAACTATTTTGGTAAGAAATAGATCCCTAAATTCAAGGATTTGGGGATCAGTGTCTGGGGCTGAATCTTCTAAATGTGTTGGAAACCGATAGACTTATGTCTGCTTTCTCACTTCTATGATGCCTTTCAGCTCTGGTCACTGTTCTGAGCAAAGCAAGCTGGTTTATCCAGAACCTTCCTCGGATATCTTTTCTACAGGTCCAAGTCCAATACTCAAGGGACAAGATGGGAAATTAATACTAAAATTGAAACCTCCCTAGTTTTTAAGAACACCTTTTGTTGTTGTTGTTGTTTTTTGTTTTTTTTTGAGACAGAGTCTCATCTTATTGCCCTGGGTAGACTGCAGTGGTGTCATCACAGCTCACAGCAACCTCAAACTCCTGGGCTCAAGTGAGCCTCCTGCCTCAGCCTCCCGAGTAGCTGGGACTACAGGCATGCACCACCATGCTCATCTAATTTTTCTAATTTTTGTGGAAACAGGGTCTTGCTCTTGCTCAGACTGGTCTTGAACCCCTGAGCTCAAGCGATCCTCTAGCCTCGGCCTCCCATAAGTGCAAGGATTACATGCGCTAGTCACCGCATCCGGCCAGGAACACAATTTTCAAAGCCCTCGATTCCACCAGTTCCAAACGCATTTGGGGAATGGTAGCACCCGTGAGCTGGCTACCCTCAGAGCTTGGCTCCCCAATCAGCACTGGGCAACTTGAGGAGGGATGGTCTGGAGAGGTGGCTGTCCTGCTCTAAGTTGGTCCCAGCTGGATACCAGGACCACAGCCGGGTTCCTAAGCATTGAACAGAGGGACAACCCACCACTACAGTTGGCTGCAATTGTTGCAGCTTTTGTTTCTCCTGGGGCATTAAAGGACTATGTTCTGTAAGACTGAATTGTGTCTTCCCCAAGTTAATATGCTGAAACCCTAACCACCAATGTGACTGCATTTGGTGGCAGGGCTTTTAGGAGGTAATTAAGGTTAAATGAGGTCATATGGGTAGGGCCCTAATCAGATAGGATTTGTGGCCTTATAAAGAAAGGAAAGAGAAAGAGATCCCTCTCTCTCTTTCCTTCCCTCCCTCTCTGCCCCTTGAGAAGGCGGCCGTCTGTAAGGCAGGAAGAGAGTCCTCCCCAGGAACTGAATGGGCTGGCACCTTGATCTTGGACTTCTGCTGTGTAAGCCACCCAGTGTGTGGTCTTTGGTTAGCACAGCCCAAGGAGACCAATTCAATGTGTTAGCAGAATAACAATTACTCGGGCAAGTTGAAGCCACAGCCCTGGACAGGAGAGAATTCAAGTTCCGGAAGAAATTTCCCAGGGGCTCACATACGCACTTTGGAAACAGCTACATTTATTATCAGGTTTGCTTCGGGGGTGGGAGCTGTGTTTGAGTCCTAGTTCAGCCGCTTAGAGTCACACAACCCTGGGAAAGTGACTTCACCTAGTTCAGTCTTTCTATTCTCACATGTAGAATTGGGATGATACAACAGCCATCTGTTTAGGATACTTTCGGCTGCAAAGAGTAGAAAACCTGCCTAGCAGTGGGGACTAGGGGGCATGGGGACAGGAGGGAGGATCAGTTCCTTTTCCTTAAGTGTCTACCTCTTATCAGGAAACAACATCTTTCCAGAAGCTCCCAGAAGACTTAGATGTGTTCTCACACCTCAAAACATGCCTTTCCTCACCAGGGTGACCCCAACCCTGAGGCCAAACCCACCCACGCTGACACCTGAACAGAACTGCTCTGTTAGGAAGGAAAAAGGGAAACCGTGGACCATTTTATCAGGGCTTAAAGGGGAAAAACTACATGTCATATACTTCACACAATAGATGTTGATTATGCATATGCTTCGATTTCATTTTCCAAACTGGAACCCAAAGTTATCTGGTAAATTACATCTCCTTCCATGAGCTTACTTGCTGTGGTCTTTTTACAAAATAATTCAGGCCTGGGTTTCAAGGAGTGAGGGCAGAAGTAACTGGAGGATAAACTAAGGAAGAAATATAAGCAAGATTATATTTTATCTATAGCCTAATATTAATACCGTAAGTTGTCCTGGTGGTCCTAAAACTTTGTTCATATCACTAGATACCTTTATGGTGGCTTCCACTGACCACAGCATTCAAAGAGTATCTTTAGTTTCAAGATATTAAAGTCCTCTGGAAAACAGGGTGGGGAAACCTCAGTACTTTAATTAGCAAGTAGGGAGAGAAAAAAAACCTCTTAAGATTGTTACGGTTCACTTCGTAGTTTTAAATAAGTAAAGTCCTATTTAAAAAAACAAAACTCTTAGCAAGCATACCACAGGAAAAACCTAGTTAAAGGCCCTTATGGACATATTCACTTTGGAATTAAGCCTGAGGTCTGATTCAGATGAATATGATCTGATCAAAATCGGGGAGCTACAGAAAACAGAGTCCTCGCCTGAATTTTACATATTCAAAAATAAACTCAGGATGGGGGAAACAGTAGTAGTTTTATATTCTAAAAACCAGTAGTTCACAAAAACACTAGCAGAACTTCACCTTGTTCTAATTCAAACCTGGAACAGTGAAGGAGAAAAGTCACTATTTGCATTCTCTTAAACAACAGATATAAAAATAAACTGTGTACCATGTGCCTGTCAAACTAAAGAATGAAGGCCAATTAATAAAGGAAACAGCAATTAGCAAAGTCATTAATTACATTAATCTTTTTGCCTCTGCCGTCACGGCTAACAATGTTTTGACATCTTTTGCCTGTATTTATGAGCATTAACAAGTATAATACATTTACAATAGAGGCCTAATATTTATATACACTTTACCTAAAACCAAAGTAAAGGAGACCAGTGACCTTTGTGAGGAATATGTTCTCATACCATTAAGAGTTCCAGAATTCAAATATGGCATACATTTTCTCCTATAAAACTTGTATTTTTGCCTGACGATGGTGGTTTATGCCTATAATCCCAGCATTTCAGGAGGCCGAGGTGGGAGGATCAGTTGAGGCCAGGAATTTGAGACCACCCTGAGCAACACAGCAAGACCCTATCTCTACAAACTAAGCTTTTGCAGGTCTGTAGTCCTAGCTACTTTGGAGGCTGAGGCCAGACGATCGCCTGAGCTCAGGAATTCAAGGCTGCAGTGAGCTATGATTGTGCCACTGCACTCCAGCCTAAGCAACAGAGCAAGACCCTGTCTCTTAAAATAAAATAATAAAACCTCTTAACTTCCACCCATAGCACAAACAGTTAGCTCCCTTCTTGGGATTTTTAAATAAACTTTTAATTTTAGAACACTTTCTGATTTACAAAAACAAAAAAAAAAAATTGCAGAGATAGTACTGAAAGTTCCCACTAATCTCAGTTTCCCTGATGATGAACATCTTACCTTAGAATGGGACATTTACTACAGTTAATGAACCAATATTGATATGTTGTTAACTAGAGCCATGTGTTCCTGTTTCCTTAGTTTTCCCCTAATATCCTTTTCCTGTTCCAGGGTCCCATTCGGGACATTTAGTCGTCCTGCCTCCTTAGGCCCCTCTTTGCCTGTGACACTTTCCCAGACGTTCCTTGTTTTTGATGACCTTGAGAGTTCTGAGAAGTACTGCTCAGGTATTTTGCAGAATGTCCCTCAATTTGGGTTTTGCCTGGTGTTTTTCTCATGATCAGACTAAGGTTGCGAGTTTTGAGAACAAGACCACAAGGGTGAAATGCACTTTTCATCGTGTCGTATGAAGGCTGCAGACTATCGAGGAGACTGATCACTGTTGATGTTGACCTTGATCACTGGCTAAGGCAGGGCTTGTCAGGTGGCTGCACTGCAGAGTCACTGCCTGCTGCTTTTCATACTGTGCTCTCTGGAAGGAGGTTACCATGCACAGCCCATCCTTAAGGGGTGGAGGTTCACAGCGCCCTCCTTGAGCACAGACAGCATACATCAGTTACTTGGAATTCTTCTGTGCAGGAGATCGTCTCTTCTCTCCCTTTCATTCAGTCAGTTATTCATATCAGCACGGACTAATGGATGCCCAGAGTTAGTATTTAGGAAGCAGGATAAAGGGTGTTCTTGCTGCTTATGCAAATGCATACTGTATATGCAATGGCTAAGGAGGACAGAGGCCCATCCACGGGGGTGCAGGAGAGTCACACGCCTCCCTCACACGCCAGCCCCATGTCCCACTACGTTGAAATTTCTGCCTCAATAAAATTATAAAGCGCTACGTGTTTGGGCTCAAGCTGCCAATGCTGAACCCACCACGCCAAAGCACCTGGCAACTTCACCCTCAACCCCCACCTTCACGTGACCATCAGATCACACGGGTGACACATGCACCCTGAGTTGGCATCTGGCCAGAAGGGTGGCCAGGATTCACAGTCCTCTCCCCCACCTCCCCCGCAGACTTGTGCATGCTGGGACGCATGCGCTAAATGGGTTGTCAGTCTGGACAGTGAATTCAGGGTGAACAATTCTGCAAGCCTTGATAATGAGTTTATGTGGATACCCAGAGCTGAGCAGCCAGGGGCACCTACCCATAAATCGTGACAGGTGACACATGGAAGCTCTGCAGGGTGCTCAGTGAGCCCACAGGGGAGAGAGAGCATTTGGAGGAGGTAATAAGAGAGATGATGAGCTATAGTAACAAGGAAGGGTGACAGAGGCAGACAGGGGCATGCATTCTAACTCATAACTACAGCAACATTTTTAGTGGCAATAAAGTCCTTCAAAACTGAAGCCTAATGCTTTTAAATTTGCAATCTTGTCTATGCCAGTAGATCTCAAACTTTCCAGGTGGTAGAACATGTAGGAGTGACGGTGAAATTTGCACTGACATCAAACTTAAAGTAAGTTTACAATTTGGGAGTGAACAGCATTCACCCTATAAAAAGTTCTAATAGGGAAACACAGCACAGACGACTAGAAAACTGTATCAGAGGAAAAGTTTAAAACTGTAATATTTTCCAGTACAAACTGGGAAACATGCCCCCAAATTCCATTTTTACTATCAAAACACCTCTGCTTAGCTCACGAAAAGTCCTAGTTGAGAACTGCTGGTTTACACGATTAATTTGTGTAACAAATCTTGTTTCCAGTTAACTGAAGAGTATACTTTAGAGGCCATTCTGCCTAAAGTATTAACAAAATCCAAAAACGAGCAAAGCATAAAGAGGCTTTGTAACATAAGTGTTTAAAACTTTAAGCATTTCCTTATTCTTTCCAATTGCTAGCAATAGCCACTGGTGCGTATTTATTTCTACCATGCATTAGTGAAGATTTCTGATACAATATACAGAATTGCTTAGGAGTTTCATGTGGAAGACTGCTCATGGCAAAAAAATAAAATAAAGTCAATCTGCCTTCAAAGCCATAGGAGAAAGAATCAAAGAGGAAAAGCAATGCCATCCCAGTACAGGGACAAGACCAGCTGTGCTGATTTTTTTTTTTTTTTTTTTTATCAGCTGGTACTCAGAGCTGTAGACAACCCGGCAGAGAAACCTAGGATTTCTGAGGATACGCATAATCTCAGACACATCGCAGGGGGACAGGGACACTTCTGAAAAGGTGACAAGGTTGGACACCACTACCTCAAACAGAGGGAGACCCGTGTGTTCACCTGCTCAGGTGGAAGGTCTCAGTTGGAGCAAACAGAGCTAGCACAGCGGTCTGTCATTGCCAAGGTGCTGCTAGACTAACCCTTGATCTCAGCATTGGAATCCCAGGGGTTAGTACTGGATTCCAAGACATCCTTGTCCACTAGCTCTGAAGCAGGACCCAGGAATCTGCATCTTTAACTAGCAACCCAGGGCTTGGGTGCAGGAGGTCCTTTTTGACTAGGGGCTGTAAACCCAAAGCATCTGTTGGCCAAACCATCCCGGGAGTCAGCCCTCAAGACTGTTAGCAACAGGACATATTTGTTAACATAATTCAGAAGAGAGTCTAGAAGGCCTAGAAGAGGGTCTAATTAGCAGTCTGGTATAATTGTTAACAAGTATCTCTGCAACAGGCTTGTATCAGTCAGTACTTACACTTTAATTACATTCAGTTTCGCATGCATCATTTTCACTACCCCAGGTTAGCACCACTAAAATCACACCAAACTGCACAGCACAAAGGATTAATGGCAAATAGAAAATAGACATCAATTTTAACTGAAATTTGAGGCACTCTAGTATGACCAGTCAGACCCTCTCCAGGCAGACTTACCAATGATTTTAGAAGCACAGTCTGAGCACACATGAGTTTCTGATCATTTGGGCCACTACCAAAAGACCTTGGAAGCACTACCTGGGAGTTCTGGCCCAGATTGCATCCTGCCACGTGTTTAACCCCTGTGAAAGGTTCTGTCACTTACCGTGCATGCATCCTGCACATTGGCACTGAGAGAACATTTTGAGACAATGCACGACACTGCAGCCCAGCGGGTCTCCACCCTGGCTGAATTCTAGAACAGCTAGAGAAACTCTGGAATAATGATCCGCGTGCAGGCCAAGTGCTCAGAAGCTTGGGTGAGTCCTAAGCACCCTGTTGCTTTAAACATGCTCCCCAGGTAATTATAATGCCCCGGGGCTTGAGACTCACTGGGAATGTTTTTGTTCCCAAGACTGAATGCATCTCAAAAGTGGGTACTGTTTCCCCCATTCTGCCTAACAAATGGAATGCTCTCATAAATTATTGCTGAACTAAACTGAATACATTTACAGATCAGACAAATTCCCTTTCTGACACAGGCAAACAACCTCAGGGATGGAAGGTTGGGTTGTCATTTGGGAGCTCATCTTTGCAGCTGTAGGACTTTGTAACAATTAGTGTCAGACCTTCATCTTGAAGGAGGTGCAGTTTAGAATTAAGATGTTTCCTAACAGTGTGGCTGAGATTTAAGTTGGCAAAGGCAGCAGCTTTCACCAAATACTGGGCATTCTCTCTCTTTCTCCGGAACATCACCATGACTGAAAATTGAGAGCTGAAAACTATTAACCCCTAGCAACTGTCTTGGGCCAGTTTTAAGGGTTGCCAGATCTAGCAAACAAAAATACAGAATGCCCAGGTACATTTGAATGTCAAACGAACAAATAATTTTTTAGTGTTAAGTATGTCCCATGCAATATTTGGGATATCATTATACTAACAATTTATTCGTTATCTGAAATGCAAACGTAACTGGGTGTCCTGTACTTTATCTGGCAACCCTGCAGATGACAAGCCCCCAAATAAATTGCCTAGCCCCTCTCCCTTGTGTTTCAGGAGACTGTTACTTTGTTTGTTACTTTGTATCAGGAGAAAAGGGTGGCAGTATTACAAGATGAAAACATTTGCAAATCCTGTGTTTGTTTTCCAACAAAATGAATTGATATTCACAAGCATAGGGACCTTCTAAGAATAATCAGAATGTTCTTCTCCTCTCACAGTGACTTTTCAAAGGACTGAGCTCTTCAGCCCTGAACAAAGGACACAGCAGAAAGGAAACTTTTGTTGTTGGCCACAGCTGAGCAAATCTATGGAACAAAGGAAGCAGTCAACTCACACCTTGCATCATAGTCACGCACACAAAACTTGGGCTATATGCAGAAACCAGAAATGATGAAATTTGATCCGTTTAATCTTGTAATTATGAAGTTCCATTTCCTGCTCTTTTGCTCCTGTGAGAGGTGAAATGGGAGAGAAAAGAAGGAAAGAAATTGGCATGATCAGATTTCCTCTTTCAGCCACCACTGCTAAGGACCAGATGAGTGAGTGGCAGTTCTGGCCCTAAGGAGAGACAGGTGTATGAAGACTTGCACCAAGGTTTTCTGCACCTACAACAGTGCCTGGTTGGCACACCGAGGTGTTCTATAAATATTTGTTAAATAGATAGGAAAGATATACACACAGATCTGGGGTGGGAGATCCAGAGGAGATGACGCTCAAAGGCTATGACACTTGATTATTTAGGAAGAGTGAAAATGACTTCGAGCAAGAGCATTCTAGCAGGAGCGGCATGACGAGGTGGGAACGCTGGAGTCACACATGTGAGGACATCCAACAAAGAGGCAGTGATCACAAGAGAGGTCTGCACTGGGGACAGAATGGGAGTCCACCCAGGAGACGGCTGAGAGCTGAAGCCCTGGAGGACAGAAGAAGATCTGGGGAGACCAGGCGTGGGATCCTAGACCACGTCTTCCTCGACAAGGAGGCAGAGAGCAGGCTGGCAGGAGGAGGACAGTCAGGACAGACACCAAAGGGGACGGAGGTACCAGGTCCAAGGAGAATGGGCAGAGAAACATCCACTGGATTTGGTGAAAGGGGCTGTCGTGGAGGGGACAGGGACCGCCAGCAGAGGGCTAGGGCATGAATTTGGGGTGACCAAGGAGAGAGACTGAAAGTAGACAAGCAGATTTTCTGGCCATGGGATGAAAGAGATTAATAGGTTGAGGGACTATCAGGTCAAAAAGGAGGCCGGGGTGTTCTTGGTGGAGAGGCTCAAGATCTGTATGAAAGGAAGAGACAGCCACAGGCAGGGAGTTATTGATTACACAGCCCTCGAATGAAAGAAAGTTCCAGTGCTCTGAGCAAGCACTCACAGATGCCTTTCCTCTACTTCCTTTCCTCTATGCTTCCTCCATGAGACCCCAGTGCTCCCTGAAACTCAAACAAGCCATGGTCCAGTTGGTCTACAGCCCACACCTGAGTGCCCTGGCTCTTGTCTGGGTGAGTAACTCTTCTGTAGAAGGTGGGAGATGCGTGTTTCAAGAAGGTGAGCCATCAGGGGACTGAATTCCACTTAATTCATTTAAAAACACAAAACAGGATCGCTTGAGCCCAGGAGTTCAAGGAGTTTGAGAGCAGCCTGGGCAACATCTCTACAAAAAAATCTTAAAGTTAGCCAGGGCATGGTGGCGCACACCTGTAGTCCCAGCTACTCGGGAGGCTGATGGGGGAGGATGGCTTGAGCCCAGGAGTTCAAGGCTGTAGTGAGCTGTGATCGCACCACCTCGCTCCAGCCTGGGCGACAGAGCGAGACTCTGTCCCTGAAAAAATAAATGAAAATAAAAACACAAAACAAAAATAAAAGCCCTGTGAACCTGGAAGACAAGTGCTCACACAGATTGTCATCTAAACGGCTTCTCTAAAGTCTTTCTGCGAGTCTGCAGGCAGCCGAGAATCTCCAGGGAGATAAATTACTAAGAGGTCACCAGGGAATTTTGCTGCCTTGGCAGTGGCTGAACCTTCTACACAGGGACAAGGAGGACCAAGAGCAGCTGGGGCCACTGGAAGAGCCGGCCACCCCACCATCTGGGCGTGGCGCACAAACCATGGCTTTTCAACATATCAACTGTAGCAAAAAAGATCTCCTCAAAGATCTAGACATTCATTACTCCTTAAAAACATTTTTTTTTAATGGGGGAAAAAAATGAGAGACTCCGCATCTCTGAGTAACAATTTGCAACTATTATCATCTCTTTAAACATGCCCCAAACTGCACTCGGTAAAGGACTTGCTCAAGATGCCATTTGCACAATATTGAAAAATCACACTAAGATAAGCTCATAGAAATGTGCAAGCTTTATGACTGATAATGGTCGCATTCCACTTTAAAAGAAAAAGCAAAAAGGATACTATGCCACAAACTGGTTCCAGGACAACAGCAGTATTTCTGTCGCTCTCTGAAATAGTTTGCATCAGCTTGGAAATCCATGCAGTGCGACAGAAGGTGGCCTCAGGATCACTAAGAGCTATTGGAGAGTCTTTTCATCTATGTAATCAGTACACAGTAAGTATTTTGATTGTACGAATGGTGTAACCAAGTGAGTGCTTCACCTAGAAAAAGATCCCTTCCATGTTATTTGCATTCCACCCCAATGTGTTAATGTACTAAATCCACGACCTCTCTTGAAACTAGGCTTTGAATAAAGTGAGAATGGAATTTTCTAGGTAGCTTTCTTAAATTGGGAAGTTCAGAGTCTAAGGGAAGGGTAGCAGCTTGTTTACCTGTTGGCAGAACTGGCCACAGAATAATGTAGGGGCTATCACAGTTGCTAGCGTCTATGGCCACTGTCCTGGCTCTGCCACTGCCCATCTGTGACCATCTGGACATGGCTGCAGCGTCACACCTCGCTGTCCCAAGCGTGGCTTCCTAACCAGCAGCTTCAGGCTTCATGCAGGAGCTTGTGAAGAGTAGCGGCATGTCAGGGCCCACACCAAACCCACCAAATTAGAATCTGCATTTCCCAAGATCCCCGGTGAGTCCCATACACACTGCAGTTTGAGGAGCAGGGGTTCTAAGAGCAAGATGAGCTGGCCGTGCGCAGTGTCCCCATGCCCCAAGGTGACATGGACAGCAGGCAGGCAGCTGCAGGAAGTTCCTTCCGTCGTACCACATTTCGTCTTATCACATTTTCATTTTATTTACTTTTTCTCCAAAGTAACAGAACTGGTTTCCTTTTTTTCTTTTTTCTTTTTTTTTTAATCCATCACCCTTAATTTTTTTTTTTTTTTTTGAGACAGAGTCTCACTCTGTTGCCCAGGCTAGAGTGAGTGCCATGGGGTCAGCCTAGCTCACTCCAACCTCAAACTCCTGGGCTCAAGCAATCCTCCTGCCTCAGCCTCCCGAGTATCTGGGACTACAGGTATGCGCCACCATGCCCGGCTAATTTTTTGTATATATGTATATATTAGTTGGCCAATTAATTTCTTTCTATTTATAGTAGAGACGGGGTCTCGCTCTTGCTCAGGCTGGTTACGAACTCCTGACCTTGAGCAATCCACCCGCCTCGGCCTCCTAGAGTGCTAGGATTACAGGCGTGAGCCACCACGCCCGGCCACCCTTCATTTTTAAAAGTAGTTTGGCTTCATGTTTTACCATCTAAAGTTGTGTCAACTTTAAATTATTTACATGCATCGGGTGGAAGGAAATGGAAAATATTTTTTTTTCACGGTCAACGTCAGGTATGATTATATATGTTTTTTCCCTTTTTTCACAACAGTTGTTAACTGACTCGTTGGCAAAGCTGTATTCTCACAGCAAGCTAGGAAGTCCCTTAGATCATTAGGTAGAGAAATGGCAGGTCATGAGAAGCACACAGAAGGCTGCCGTATGGAGCACAGGATAAGATTGTAAGCACACACCCTCCCCTGTGGACAGGTGTTCTATCACAGGTCTAAGTGCATAGTTTTCCATCTGGAACAGCAATCCTGCTTACTGAACAGTTAGCTGCATGCAATAAACTATAAACTCAGGAAAGGCAGGGATCATACAGGACAGAGTAGAAGGGGTTCAATAAATAACTGTGAATGAATGAATGAATAAATAAATAGCGCTTAAACACTCAGCTCCTTCCCTTTCAATTCCTGGAAAGGCCAGAGAATCAAAGGAAACTCCAAGTCACTCCTGACTGCCAAGAGGTCACTGCTCACTCAGGTGTCTCCTCCCATGTGGCTCCCATGAGGACCACTGGGGACTAAGTCACTCTCGTCCTGTCACTAAGATGTCAAGTATCAGCTTCCTTACCCTGAACACTTTGAGGACTTGGAAAGATAAACATTGCACAGATCTGGGCGTTAAGTGGCTTTGTTGAGCGATCTTCATAGTCTCTTTCTTCCTCTGCCGGAATTTACTTGAAGGAGGTTGAACTTTCCGTACCCTCTTGGCTGCTGTGGTGTGGACGCTTTTCAGTTAACTTCATTGAAAAGGCAAGAAGGAGGAGAACGAGGAAAGAAAGCGAGGAAGATCACTCACAAAGACAACTAATTGCGCTCTAAACCAATTACATGAGATGAGCGGAGGAGGCTGGGGTGGAGGAAAGTCATGCTGGAAAAGCCAGATCCTTTGATGTTGGATTATCTGGTGGAAGATTAACCGACCGAGCTGAATAAATGGGTAAAGGAGGAATTATAGTAATTGCAGAGAGGAAGATAGGTCAGACACGGCCATGGGTTCGCAGACTCACAATAACACCCGCAACTCATTATGTCCCTGTGGTAGGAGACATGAATTTACTAGCAAAAGTTCTGCAAACCCACTGATAATTCTGCAAAAAAAAAAAAAAAAAGGAGAGAGAGAGAGAAGAAGCCCCTTTTCAAACACGTTATAAACTTTGGCATCTTGGTTGTAGATGATGCCATTACTGGTTGTAGATGATGTCATTATTCCCCTGTGCCCCCCCAAAGCTAGAATTGACATGGATGGTGGTGTGGCCTCCAGAATGAGTGCTTTGTCCCTTTCTCTGCATGATTAATTCTTGGCCTTCAAACCCCAGCTCAAAAGCCACTTCCCCACGAAGCACTCCTGGACTGCCCACTACTCACTGCCTCTTCTGCACCGAGACCTGCTTTGCTCATACCTGTAGTGCTCCACTCGGATTCTCACTTTTTGTATTTATCTTTTCTTACCCCAGAGGAGCTTGAGTTCCTGAAAAGCAAGGACTGGGTCTTCATTCTTCGTGTCCGCAAGTGTTTGGACCAGACAAAGTGACTGCCAGCGCTCATGTCATTTTGAACATGGGAAGTATGCTTGTGGGCCCAGGAATTGAGTGGCTCCCACCGGAGAGTCCTTGTGCCACAGTCACAACTAAAACACAGTGTGAGTGCTGCAGCCCCCAAGAAAGCTGTGCTGAGAGGAGAGGAGGGACTCGTGTGGGATTAACACCTCCACGCTGTATAGCTATGTCACTTCGAGCCACCTTTTTCATCTATAAAAAGCAATAATCTCTCTCCTGAATGCCTCTCAGGATGAGGAGGCAAAAGAGGATCTGAAAGCACTTGAAAACCTATAAAGGATGATGCAAATGTACAGCATTTCAGTGGGGAAAGAAAGGTAAGGAAAGCAGAGATGATGGATAGATGGATGGAAGGATGGATGGTTAGGATGGATGGATGGAAGGATGTTTGGATGGAAGGATGGATGGGTAGTAGGATGGATGGATGGAAGGATGTTTGGATGGATGGAAGCATGGATGGGTAGTAGGATGGATGCATAGGTAGTAGGATGGATGGACGGGAAGATGTTTGGATGGATGGATGGATGGATGGATGGATGGATAGTAGGATGCATGGATGGGTAGTAGGATGGATGGACGGAAGGATGTTTGGATGGATGGATGGATGGATAGTAGGATGGATGGATGGGTAGTAGGATGGATAGATGGGTAGCAGGATGGACAGATGGGTAGTAGGATGGATGGATGAAAGGATGTTTGGATGGATGGATGGGTAATAGGATGCATGGATGGGTAGTAGGATGGATGGATGGAAGGATGTTTAGATGGATGGATGGATAGTGGCTCATCAGCTGCAATGCAGCTAACATAAGAAAAAGGTTGGGAGGTGTCCAACTTCAAGTCTTACCAGTCCATTCCCCCTCATGGACTCTAAGGAGTCTGCATTTAGAAATGGGAAGATATGAGCAGGGAGGAAGGAGTCCCGCCCAATTAATAAAATGTTATCTAACAAGTACATGTAAACAATACCCCTGGTCCAAAAGCTAGTAATTCTTTCTCATGTTTACTTAGCATTTATGAAGTACTTTAACATGTATTGACTTAGAAAGCCTAAATTTAATATTTAATACAGCATCTAACAGATTCTCATCAAGACACTGAAAGGAACATCCTAACGGTATGGATGCAGTGATTTTATTTTTAAATTTAAAGAGGCAAATGAGGTTTAAGTAGGTGAAGAAAACTGTTTCCAAAAGTGGTGGGGAAAGTACACAATGAGAGCCTTTTGTCAATTTCGAATCCAACTAAAAACCTTAAGTTACAGCACAAGAATCAGTTCTAAAGAAAATAAAGTGTGCATAAAAAGCTACTTGAACAGTTTGTTCTGCCAAGAGGTGAATGGGCTAAAAGGATCACTCTCTGAGTTTAATTTCACTAGGCAGTCTTTAGGTTATAGTAAAGGGAAATGTTTTTTTTATCCATGAACTATGTGCTCAGTATAATGCACCCTGCCGTTCGCAAAGTGGCTTAGAAAGAAGAGGCTTAATTTTGCTACAACAGCCACACCAGCAACACTGGGGCAGTGTGTGGGGGCAGTGCCCGGAGAGCAAAGCTGCATTTTAAAAGGGCTCTCTGTGCTTGGGCAGATGGCCTGCAAACTTGACCAGACTGCAGACACCCCGTCCCCCACTCTCACCAGTTGCATGCATTCACTTTTCTAACCAAGAACCATATGCCTTACCGCGCATTCAAACACATGCACGGCAGATGGCAGGGGACAGAGGAGAGACCAAAAAGTGGGAGACCTTGTTCTAAAGGAGGCAAGGAAAAACCAGCCACCTTCTACCCTCTGATGAGATGGAACAACTTTAAATCATCAAATGCCATTTTAAACACAAATGATTTCTCTGACACCGTCCTTACAGGGCAGATACTGCCTTTTTGTAGTACAACACTTGCATTTATCTGATACTGTTCTGTTTTCCTAAATTGGAATGGCCACAGATTTTCTTAATATCAGAAATACTGACATCATAATAGCTCGATCAGCAACTCCCAAAGTATGCTTGTCTGTCACACTGAACCCCAAATACATGTAGGGTTTTACACTGAAAAAGACCATACGAACATATCTCATGAACATTGAAGCAAGAAAATGTTCTACATTCAGGGAAAAAAGTCCCCCTTTTACACAATCTCTATATTAATACAATTAATTTATTATTAGTTAATTATTAACTATAATATTTATTGGTTACTATTAATTGTTAATTATTATACTTAATATATTAATCTCTATATTAATATAATTAATATAAACAAAAAAAGGGCTATTTACACCACTGATTCTGTCTGTTCATGCAGAGTCCAAAGAAGCCAGGCAAAGGGCATGGGAAATACCTCCACTAAAAGGACAGCAGTGTAGACGGCAGGGAAATGGTACACAGGTGTCACTGTTCTCTGCATAGATACAGTTCCTAAAAAAGCAGGCAGCTCAGAAACAGAATAAAAGTTAGGAAAGGCCATAAGAAAGAAGAAATAGAACTGAAAAGGGCCACCTCTGTCCTAATCCCAAACATGGATCCCTCCGTTAAATCTGCACAAGGACTTGTATGCTTACCTGAAACGCTAAATGTAGAAGAAGCTTTAACAGGTTCACATGGCGACCCTGAATTCATGTTATCAACACCCAGCATGGTCATCTCGAGGCCCCTTCTGGGACATGGGCAGCCCAGGTGTGCATCTAAAACGTGGGACTGAGTCACACCTGCCCCAAACCCCTCGCCATACCTGCACTCTAGGTTCCTCCCTACATCTCAGCTTGCTCTCAGACCACTGTAGGAAAAGTAGAGGCCAGTGGTGCTCTCAAAGCAATAAATCAGGCAACTGCCTCCCTGCACGTCTTAGGAAGAAGCCAGAGGAGACAAGCTCAGGGAAGCACCAAGTCTGATCTGTGAGTTCTTCCTCTAGCAGCGCTTCACGTAAAGAAAAACGGAGCAGGCTGCAGCCCCAGCAGCCTGGCGCTATGTGACACATCAGAGCTACTCTGGTGTCCTAAACTTTTGTTCCCACAGCAGGTTGCTCCTGGTGTCAGCAGACGATGGGTTAACTAACAGGCACGAGCAGAAGAAATAAGGGAATCATCATAGCCCGTCTAACTTTATAAATGATACACCCAGTCTTTGGGGGCAGCTTTGTAAAATGTCAAGGCATTTCACTTCTTATAGTAGACCATCTCCTGGTACGTTCAATACTGATTCCAATATTTTGACTTCTGGAATAGGTATGTTTAGAACGTTATTATCTTGACGTTTAAAAGCTATTAGAATACTTCTAGGAAATAACTCGATACATTCCTGACTCAAAAAGGTTAATGAAGTGTTGCAAGTAACTTCTGGAATCTGCTTAGGCATTGGGAGATCCTGGCTCTTGTTAGAGTGTATCAACACTTGTACCTTCCAACTGCCATATGCACTTGGGTTTCCTTTAAAGAGAGGTACAAGTATCAAAACAGTCCCCCTATGTCACCTCCAGCTCTGCATCCCCAGCACACAAGTATTAAACTCTGGAAGGGTTATTTTAATTTCTCTTTCCTTCCCATTCCTTCTCCACCCCTCACACATACACACACACACACACACACACAGAGGCACATGCACATGTATGCACACACACCTACCCACACCATAGCTTATCTAGCAGGTATGTGATAAACTGGTTCTATGTGATCAGACATGATATTCATTGAGATAACTTGATCATGTGATAGGCTAATAAAACTCCAAAGAAAAGTCAAAATTTGCATAAGACATTGCTGAAAATAAACATAAACATAACAGTGAAACCTTAGTTTTGGTTGCTAACTATGCTTTAATGTTTCCAAAACTATGCTTTCAATGTTTTCAAATCATTTATACCAGGAAAGTGAAATGTATATACCATATTTTTATCAATTATTATATATATATGCCCTCAAAATGGCTAAAATTTAAAAACTAACAATATTAAATGTTTATGAGAAAGTAGAGTAAGAGAAAGTCTTATACATTTTTGGTGGGAATATAGAAAGATACAACTAATTTGGAAAAAGATCTAGTTTATAAGAAAACTAAAAGATCTAGTTTTCTTATAAAACTAAATATTCACCTATCCTATCATTCAGCAATTTCACTCCTAGGCAAGAGAAATGAAAAAACATATCCATGGAAGAATTATATAAAATTTTCATAGAAACTATAGATACAACATCCAAAAAACTAGAAACAACTTGAGTGTCCACAGGAGAACAGATAAACCCTGCAATATTCACGGGGTGGAATACTATTCAGCAACAAAAAGAGACATACGACTGATACAAGAAACGGATGGATCTTAAAAAATGGTAGGGTGAATAAAAAGAAGGCAGAGTATATCCTGTCTGAATCTATTTATATGAAATTCTAAAATAGACACAAAACCAAACTATGGTAGAAAAAAAGTCAGAACAGTAGTTGCCCTGAGTTTAGATAGGGATCTACTGGGAAGGGGAACAAGGTAACTTTCTAGAGTGATGCTAATATTCTGCACTTTGATAAGGTTTTGGGTTGCACAGGTGCATGCAAATGTTAGCACTTCATTATTTGTGTATTTCCTTATATGTAAGTTTTTCTAAGAGAAAAAAAAATAACTAAATGTGGAACTCAAATCAATGATATACATTTTGGGGAATGGGCACTGATGTCTGAGACATACTTTAAAATGCATCAAAAATATGATTAATGGGTAGACATAAGGATGAATAAATGGACAGATAAGTAAAAAGACAAGTACAGTAAAATGCTAAGTGTAGAACCTAAGTGATCTGTATGGTTATTCACTGCACAATTTTTTTGCATTGTTTTCGTATGACTGATATTTTTATGAAATAATTTGGAAAAATTCTGTTAATGGCCCCATACTATCATCATTTTAAAAACTTAATATTCTGGATCTTTGTGTAAGCAAAAAGGAACTAAGAAGCTTTCTTTTTTTCCCAGAGACAAAAGGATTAAAGTTTCGCAAGCAAGTTCAAATACCAAATAAATACAGGTATTTCACACTTACTGCAGAGCAAATAAAAAGCCCCCCCCCCCCCATTATGCCAAAGGAGAAAAAAGCCTTTGTGAATGCAATCATACCTGAATGACTGTTTTACACATAACCACATCCTTCCCCACCCACAACTTGCCAATTACCGGGTTTGAACATGTTTCTCTTGTTATATAAACAGTTTGCTAAATACTAATGGGCTTTGAACACAAGCCAAAAGATTCCCCCAATCCCAGCTGGGTTGTAACCCCCCAAATCCCACTCTGCTCCACTGGACCTCCCCGAAGGGCTCAGGAGAGTTATTTGTGGGGGCTTCTTAGCTCTCTGCACATCTGGATCCCATGCAGTATCAAAGTACCAAAGCTTTGCTCTTAAAAGACACTCACTAAATAACTGTTCAAGGTGGCTTTCCACGGTTGGAGGGCATACAGGGACCAAAACAAGGGATATTTTTGTCTGTGTCTTCATCAAAACTACCAGGCTCATGAAGAGCCATTATTTCTATTGGCAAAATGCCATGACGATCAAAATTCTGTAAAATGATAATTTAATCCAAGACATAAAGCATCACAGCCTGGCCATGAAGGCCAGGCTGCCCCTGTTGATGGACTCTTCCAATTACCGTGTGGCTTTGGGAAAGCAGTTACACTCCTTTGCACCTCACATTCCTCTTCTCAAAAGGAGACTGGTATTTTGCACCTCACGGGACTGACGTGAGGATGAAATAAGACAATCCACCAAGTTCCTTTGCAAAGTGCCTGGCATGTCAGAAGCACCCAACACACGTTAGCTAATTGTCATGATTATTTTGTCACGTCTAGGTGAATGAAGCTGAGCGTGCCTGTCTCTATCACACCGATTTACCACTGAGTATGGCAGACACAATCGGTATTGACAATTCGAAGAATTTAGTACATCACAGTTCTCCAAATAAACTTCATTCCCAGGTTCTCCGAGTTGAAATACACAAACTCAGCACTACTGTAAACATGTCTTTCAGTACTGCATAAGCTGCCTTACGTTTTCCTTGCCTATGCATCCATGCGGTGTTCTAAAATCTCAGGGTAGCAGGGACAGGGAAGTCACTTGTCTACAGCCCTTTCTGAGGTTTGCCAAGAGAACATCCCCAGCAGTCTTCTTCCTCCTCCTCAATATCCCCAGTGGCAGAGAAATCAGCCTCCCAGCACCTTCTGTCCACTGGAGGTGACATGACCCATGCTCTACATGATGGCTGGGCAGGTGGCATGAAGTCCTCCACAGATGTCCACGCCCTCATCCCTGGAACCCGTGAATATGTCACATTCAACAGCAAAACAGACTGCAGAGGTAATTACGAGTGATGGATATTAAGATAGGGAGATTATCCTGGGTTAGCCGGCAGGCCTGATCTAATCCCAGGAGCCAATACAAGCAGAGAACTTTCTCTGGCTGTGGTCAGAGAGACACAGCAGAAGGAAAAGTCAGCACTCTGACATGGGGGAGGCCTCAGTGCACCACTACTTGTTGGGCAACGGGAGGGGTGAGGTGACAAAGGATGCAGGTGGCCTCGCCGAGCTCAGAAAGGCTCCCAGCCAACAGGCAGCAAAGTAACAGGGACCTCCGCCCTGCATCCGTGGGGAACTGACTTCTGACGCCAAGCTGCACGAGTTTGGAAAGTAGATTCTTCCCCAGAGCCTCTAAAAAGGAACATGGCCCCAAAGATGCTTTGATTTTGGGCTTGAGAAACCTTAAGCAGAGACTCACGGAGCCAGGCCATGGTCCAGACTCTTGGCCCATGCAAATGGTGAGATCATCACGGGCGGTTAAACCACTCAGTTTGTGGTGATTTGTTAAGGTAGCAATAGAAAATTAATGCAATGGCCCTGAAAACATCTGGAGTTCCCTGACATGTTTCTCTGTATCTTATGTTTTCTCTAGATCAAGTATTCTCTGCGACTGGGCTACCTTTTGCAAAGTAGACTTTGAAGCTACTCACTTTAGTGGCTACTCTTTACGAAACTAAAATAATGATAATAATGATAATAATAAAACACCTGGAGTTCCTCTATCCGATTAACTCAGGCCAGCTCTCCTGGGGCTGAGATGGTGATGACCAAGGGCAGTGCAGGTCCTGTCGCAGGGCTGCGTGCGCACAGGGACCTGCCACCCCGGCACTGGCAAATGCCGTGGGTGGCTAACACCATGACGTGGACGGCCACAGCGTCTGACACCGGGAGACCTGATTTCCAGCTCTCCTTTAAATGTGTCCTGGAGGGTCAACAGCTCTCAACTCTGGCATCTAAGGCCAAAAACTATCCTCCAAGTACGGTCAAACCAGCTCTTGTGACACAGCAGACTTATGTCCCAACCCGCTTTCTAGAAACCAGGTCTTCATCAGGGCAGCCCAAGATCACCCTGGTGGTTTGGGTAACCAAGTCACACTTTTTACTCATTCTTTACTCGACTAATGCTACAGTCACCTAAAAGATCTAAGTCTTTTCCCATGGATTAAAAAAAAAAATTAACCCATTCTATTCTGCAACTTAGTTACTGCCCATAGAGGGTTATTTTTGTCAATTTTGCAAGCCCTCTTTTTACCTTTATGCATGCTTTATTTCCTAAGAATGTATAATCAATGTCCTCATCCAAATTATTAATAAAATATTATTAATTTTAAATGATAATTATCAATAAACAACTAAAATAATAAATGTTCCTAATAATAAAATGTTAACAAGGTAGATGTGCTTTAATTCTCTCTATTAAGATAAATTTCCATTAGAAAACACTTCTTGTTGACTCCTTTCTCTGAGAGATTTAAGCCATCATTGTGGTGCAAAGGAACCAAACCACAACCACTCTCTCAGTACAAAGGGGAAGAAAGTAAACCTCATTCATTGAGACTGGGCTACTAATGACTCTTCTTGGAGTCAGAAACCTTACTGATACAACTCAACTTGTGGATTGAGGGCTGCTTTAATCAAAGCATTCAGTCTTTCATTCAGCTCTGCCAACAGGACATCAAAAACCTTTCCCCCAGTACAAATTCAATGATTTTCCTATTCAAATTCTGAGATCAAAAACAGTAAGTCTAAGGGCAAGTAAAAATGTTCATCTGACTTGGAAATAGTTCAGTCTCTTCTCATTAAATGTATACTTCTCCATTTCTGTGGGGTATAGTTTAGACAAGATAAAACAATAAAACAAAACAGTCTCATCAACTCAATACTCATTCCAAGGTATCTTTTCCTAAGCCATTTTTTCCTATGCCATTTCCTACTTCCCACAATTCCAAAAGATCTTACTACTTTTCACATTTGAGTATGTCTTCATATATTTCATATAAAATTAAAGGCTCAAAAAATTTGATGAACATATTAAGTCCATGTTTGATAATTTTATCTTCCCATCCAGTTTAAGTACTATGAGAGAGCTTTATCTAATTGTTTCCATAATTATCATTCAGAGCTTTCAACTGACATTGGAAATCACTGTATTGTCCAATCTATGCTGTAGCTGCTTAAATATTTGGTCACCAAAATGATCTCCTCTACCTCACAAGTTTTAGGAGCACTAGGTGATGGACTTCATGCAGACGTTCTCTGAAATAAAACTTCCTGTGGCTAAATCCTTGAAATATCTAGAAATAAACATCACAGACAACCGGGTGCTGGACTTTTAAGCCATACAAGAGTTAGTGGGTTTCATCTGACTCAAGAGACTCTTGCCTAATCACATACCAAGTACCTTAGTGATGGCCTTCTCACTTTACTAATTTATTTTTCCATGTGTATCTTCCAATTAGATTATAAACTTTCAGAGGGTGAGAATTTCTAAATAATCAAGCTTCCACAAAAATACACTGCACCTCCCACATACCACCTCTTTTTATCTAATAAGTATTTAGCATACTGTCTTCCTACAGTAGATGTGCACATTTAGGAGCTTGGTTTCAAAAGCAGAAAAGAGAATAGCTACAGGGGAAAGAAAGTGAGGACCTGAACAATCACCCTTGGGGAGAATAAAAGGGAATGTTGTAGCTGAAGAAGATGCTTCAAACTGGTGAAAATAGGAGATAAAGTGGGAACAGGTATGCAAGGAAAAGCAGGGAGATCGTAAAGGCCACACTTTAGCAATTCAGACTTCATACTTTGGGCAAAAGGGAAACAGTCAACATTTTCCCTGCAGGACAGAAACATGAATAAAATGGCGTTTGAAGAGAAAACAACATGGAAAAGTCTGGGTTGAAAGAATAAATTAAAATAGAGAAAGATGAAGACATACTGTCTTCCGGCAAGTATCCTGCAAGGGCTACTATATACATGGAGTGGAAATGAGGAAAAATGAATGAATGATATAGATGAGACAGGATAGAGAGATGAGGATGCTACTAACCTATGGCAGGCAAGGTCGTGGACCTCAAAATCAATGAGGGATTCACTCCCTTTGTTTATTGTTTATTTATAATCTGGCCAAAGCCCAGATATCGAGAAGGTTCCAGCTTCCCTCCATCCTTGAGTTCAGTTCCTTGGGAGGAGACTGGTGCCAGGACACTTCATCAACCTTCTCCTCTCCGCACCCAGGACATGAGGTTTGTGTCCCACACGACTCCGGCAAATCACCAGCTGCTCTTCCGGGCCCTGTCCCAGTGTCACCTGCCTCTCCTCTCTGGGCTACAAGGAACTTGATTCTCTCGCCCCCAACGAGATGGAAATCGCAGGAGACCAGTCAATTTTCCCTGTCCCGTTATTGCCTGACAAGTGCAGCGTTGAGGCTTGTCCAGGGCTTTGCACACTGTTCCTGCCCCTGCCAGAATGGGGACTTCTTCGGTTGCTCAAATGTCCCTGGGCCCCGGGCTCACAGGTAGGGCTCAGGTGCCTAAGAGCCGTGGAGAAATATCAGAGCAGGTGTGGTCAGTCTGGGAGGAGGCAACTGGGGGACCACTCAAGTTGGATGGTGCTGGGGGGGTCTCTGATGTTTCCATATACAAAGGCACCGAGGACTCATGGTGACATCCGATCACAGCTTTCTTTTTGGTCACTTAGTTGCTATAGATATATTTCAACAAACACTGGAGCACAGCTTGAAAGCAAGCAAGATTTCTGTGAGTGGATTTTGGCATGGCTTTGAGAGGCTACGTGTTCTCGCTGCAGGTGTGACTTCCAACTCTGGAAGGAACACAGCACACGTGACGTACCTTGCTTACGAGCGAGAGAAAAGTCACGGCTCACTGATCTCATCCAGAAGAAGGGGAGTTATTCTCGTGATGGAGGTGTCCTTGAGGTGTTCCCCAGGGATCCTTGTCATGGCTCCAGTCTGGCAGAATTTTGTTAAACAGATGCAAGAGCTCCTTGCATTTGTCCAACTGTTACCTTTAGTAGCTTGGTTCCAAAAAGTGGTCCATGCTGTACCACTACCCTCACTATATGGGTACATCTCTTTTCACAATTCTTATGGTTTAGGATCTTTTAGTTTCCATTGCTGCCATAACGAACTATGACAATTCAGTGGCTTGAACCAACAAGTTCATTATCTTACAGTTCTGGAAATCAGTTTCATTGGGCTAAAGTCGAGATGTTGGCAAGGCTGTGTTCCTTTTAGAGGCTCTATAGGAGAACCTGTTTTCTTGCCTTTTCAGGCTTCTGAAGGCCACTCACATTCCTTGGCACGTGGCCCCTTCCTCCACCTTTAAAGCTATCCATGTAACATCTTCAGTCTCTGACTCTGACCCTCTGCTTCTACTGTTACATCTGCCCTGACTTTCATCTTCCTTCGTCCCTCTTAAAAGGATCTTCGTGACTATACTTGCCCCACCTGGATAATTCAGAATAATCCTCCCATCTCACGATCCTTAACTGAATCACCTCTGCAAAGTCTCTTTGGCCATATAAAGTAACATATTCACAAGTCCAGGGATTAGGACATGAACATCGGTGGGGCCATTATTCTACAATACTACAAGGTCTATATGGCTAGAGAGCACCTTACCTGAGGTCACTTTTTTTTTCTCCTGGCTTGAATTTCCTCATCTCCAGAGCAAGGAAGGTAAACTTGATCTCCAAGATCCTCCTGGCACTAAAATGTGCTCTATAAATGCACCTGTGAGATTACAGGTTCTATGGATTACAAGCGAGAGAAAGGATCTAAGCAGATACCCAGATTTGGAGTCTAGTTAGCAGAGAAGAAGGTATGCTTGGTTGGAGTATAAGGATGGCAGACCAGGATTTTGAGATAAACCCGGTGCACTGAAGCTGAGGTGTCAATTAGCTTGTTGGGCTTAAATGGAGCTACAATATCAGCTACAATATCAGGTGTCAATTAGCTTGTTGGGCTTAAATGGAGCTACAATATCAGCCCAAGGCAAGAGAAAGGAAAGTCAGCATCACCCACATAGAGGTGCTTAATTACTGGGATTTGTAAAGATGACTAAGTTCCAAAATGGGTGAATGAAAGAAAAGAGAGCAAATGTTTGCAGACTGACCCGAGGAAGAAGAACTGGCAAATGAAATAGAGGCTTCATCAGACGAAGGTGGTATCATCCTGAATGTGCTAATTGAACCATTTATTTTAAGGGGACTTATCATGAAGCCCTTTCTAGAGTGGTTACCTGCCTCAAATTTGCCCATTTATAAGTTGGATTTTTTTAAAAATGTTTTTTTTTTTTTTTACTTTAGGGCATGCTATTGGGTCACACTGAAGATTCTCTTCTAAAACACAGTTATTTCATACAATTCATTGGTCTATTTACAGTACTGAAGCTTAATTTTGGAAATACATTTAAAATACATTCAGTTCTGTGTTTGCTAGAACTGAATGATTTAGCTTAGAACTGTTGTCTTTAAGATTAAATTTGGTGAAGTCAAGTAAAAATGACTTATTTACAACATTTCTCTATAACTTGATGAAACTATAACAGCATATACTGATGTGTATGATAATTTCCATTAAACATGTTTCACAAAAAGTACACAAGCCAAACTCGCCTAAATTTCTGAAATATGCTTCACCCAACTTTCCCTTCACTATATATGTCTGTTGTCTATCCAACTTACTTCTATGTGCTTTTTTTAGTAGTAGTTACTAACAAAAGTAGTACACTAATATTTACTAAAATTTCTAAATTAGTATTTACCAGCAATAATTAAAAAAAAAAAAGTATAGTTAGATTTACTGAGATGCCAGTAACTTGTTCAAAATGAAGAACTGATTAAAGCTGAGAAAGTACTTTCATTTCAGGCTATCAGTTTAGAAATCCATGCAATCTTTTCCTTCTTTTGGTTAGAATTTTAAGCTAATAACCTGTAAATTCCATAGTATTATAGGACAAGTGCAAATAATATACAAAAATGATTCAGAAAGTCATTTCAAAGACTTTTTGCTGAAATTCCCTAGACACTGCTATTATTTCTGCGGCGTTCTCACACGTGGCTTGCAGTTGGCACCCAGCTCTGTAAGTTCAGCTCCTGCAGTTTCCCAGGATGTGAGTCCATGAGTTTTATTTAGATACCATTTTTTAAATATAATGTCAACATAAGTCACGCTTGTTGGACGATCCTCTTACATCTGAAATCTCTTCAAAGTCTTTCAACTGATCACAGTGTTCTAATAACTGAAGTTTGAGTTTGGCAAAGACTAGATCTCTTGCAGGGAAGAGAGGAAGCTAACCCATTCCCCTCAAATGTTCTGACAGATTGTAGCTTTTCTGCAAAGTTAGCACATCATTACAAAACACCTTACTACTAGATAACCAGCAACAAAATAAAGACTGTACAATAGAATGCTGAGCATGAAGTCCTGACTTAGCTCTGGCCTTTCTTTTCACACCTAGAGTGTTGGGCTTCAAAAATACAACCCTATAGAACACGGCTTACTGCTCTTCAAAAAAAGTCCCCTTTATCAAGCCGGCCTCAATGCACTGTCTTGTAAAAGGAAGGTACAGAAAGTGAAAATTGGTCAATACCTTTGAATAACAGTTTAGGGGAAAAATCCCAGGAAAAAAAATTAGATACTCTAAATGCTTCTGAGCAACTTAGATGAAACACTTAATAAAAACACACCATCATATTCTAGAGCTAGTTCAAAGTCATGATTAGCAAAGCCAAACCTCAACTGCGACAACTGACAGTTGCATCGGAAATCACGTTCAATGCGGCTAGAGTAACAGAATCCAAAGCCAAACCATAAATTTTATTTTGAATATATAAATAGCAAAGTAATGCCAAGAAACTTAGCAGATGGTAGTTTCCTCAGATGACATAATATTCACTTAATAAAAAAGGTGTCATTTAGTCCCAGGAATCTAGTCGAAATATTATAGTATATGATTTCTGTATGTTTGAGGCCTCCAACCTTGACCAAACCTTGTTGGTACATAATACTTGTTCAAAGTATAATGTAAGTAACAGTTTCTACCATAAAAGCAACACTCTTACAAAGTAGGTTTCAGAGAAGGTAAACATTGAACTTTTTTTCTTAAAATGCATGCCCATGATGGGACTGCAGGTGGCATTATGGTATGTTTATGAGCTGTCTTCAATGCTTAACCCATTCAGCACTACCTGAGCACCGACTGTATGCAAAACAATCTACAACCTGCTTCGGGAAATGCAAAGTGAAATCAGGCGTAGTATTTGTCTTCATGTGTACAAGATTCGGGACAACAAAGAACACATGAATTTAAAAACTATAAGATAGTAAGTGATAAATAAATGTCAAGATGGTTTAAAGATCTCAGTGGGTTGAAAGTGACCTTCTAACGTCAAAGACAAAACTGTCTATTCCCTTAAAAATGCTACTAGCTCAAAATTCAGATGCCTGCTAGTGAGACCCCTGACTTCTGATAGAGATCCTAGGCCCAACACTTTAAAAGGCCATCCTCATGGTAAATAACAAATAAAGGAAGTAATCCAAGGTAATTCCAAGATACTTGGATCTTCCATTCCAATCACATCATATACTAATATACTTCTAGCCATGGCATAAATGTCCTTACAAGTCGACCATTTCACAGGTTGACCATTTCTTTCCAACGTCACAGAACATTCCATCTCTGAGAGTTTAGTTCCCTGGCCTGACTTCTAGCAGTAAGAGCTTGGTAAAACGTGGTCTTAGACCTAAACCTAGTAGGTTTTTCATGAGTCTTTTTTTTTTAATTGAAACCGTGGCTTCCTCTATTTCACAAGTATATGAAATTAATATTTCCATATATTGCTATTTCAAGTGCAAAAGAAAAAAAAATTTCAACCTGCTCTTTGGAATGAATGGCCTTGTTGAAGTGCAAATATCATATTCTTTAAAATAGCTGATTCAAAAAGCAGTAGGGTATTAATGAAAAAAGCTACAATTCGACACTGATGCTCTAACGTGCAAAACATTCGTTTCCTACATGAAAAGACATATGGGTCTTTTTGTAGCTTGTTTACGTTCCCCCTTCCACGACATGCGTTACTAAAATGTATGCACAATTCACAATGGTCATCTTTTACCATAGCTATAGAAGAAGCAACGCATTTAAGAGACGCCAGCAAATGATACAGCCAAGTGATGCACAGGAAAACCTTTAACTCAACATGTAGGCAACCAACTAAACCCAACAGACTGGTGGCGGAGCCCCTCCTTCCTGTCGCAGCAACATCGTGGTGGCGGTGGAAGTCCAGGCTTCTCTGCTCCCAGGCACCCTGGGCCTGCTAGTCCAGGAACCAGGGGAAGGCAGGGTCCCAGCAAGAGGGCTTAGGGAGGGGGCTCTCCCCTACATTTAGTCTTCAGGGCCAACTCTGCAGGGTACACACCCTCTGCGAGGAAATGTCTCCGGCAAGGAATCTGGGGGCTCCGCAGGGAACTCCCTCGAAGGAGACCCAAGACACCCCAGGGAGCCCAGGCGGCGGTGCCCTGGGTGGGTGCCCTCGCTCAGTCGCCCTTCTGAAAAGGCCAGCGACAGAAAAGCCCTGGATTTTGCCCCTGCACCCGCGTGCCAAGGAAGCTCTGGGCTTCTTCCCCCAAACAAATTCTGATTTTTAAAAACAAAAGACAGGCTCGTGGCCATTATCAGAGGCGACCACATTACTCCCAGGGCCGAAAAGCAGATTTGCAGAGGCCAAAGATTAGACAAAAGGCACGAGCTGGCGACAAACAGACCTGGAAATGATTTTTTTTTTTGGGGGGGGGATGTGATTAGGGCCTCCCAGGTCCAATTCTTTCTCGCCTTCTAGGGAGGATTTCTGGGCCGCTGAGCAAATCCCTACGGTCTGGAAAAGGCGTCGGGCAGGGAGGGGGAGAAGACCCCGAAACTTTCCCGAACTGCGGCAGGCGGGGGGCGGGCAGCGGCCGCGGACCTCGGGGTCCCGGGACGCAGGGGCAGCCCGGGGCGGCGGCCGCCCGCCGGGTCCCCGCCGCAACAAAAGGGCCGGGCGCAGCCTTCGCGCTCGGCTTGCGGGACCCTTGCGGGACCCGAGCCCGGAGCGGGGAGCCCTGGGCGGCCCCTCCGGCCGCGGTGGCGGCGGGGACGGCGCCGCGTGTCCGCGGCACGGCATAAAGGAAAGGACCTTCGGGCGCATCCAGACGCGGCCGCCAGCCGCGGCAGCACGACAGCCGGTGCCGCCCGCCCCGCCGCCCGCCCGGCCCCCGGCCCCCGGCCCCGGCAGCGTCTGGCCGGCGGGCCCGCGTCCCCACCGGCGCCGCCCCCTCGGGAGCGCGGTGCGGGGCGCAGGCCCGGCGGCTCCCGCGGCGGCTCCGCCCGCGCCGCCGCCACAATGCGGCCGGGACGCTCCCGCCGCCGCCGCCGCCCCTGCCCCTGCGCCAGGCCCGCGACACAAAGCCCCCGGGCCGCCGCCGCCCACCGACCTTGCGCCGCGGCGCCGGGCTCCCGCAGCGTCTTGGTCACCGCCTTCCAGACGTGGCAGCCCAGCAGGCAGAGCAGCAGCGCGGCGGACCTGCTCATCTCCGCGCCGCGGGCCGCCTCGGCTCGGCTCGGCGACAGCGGCCGGCGCGGCGCGTCACGGGCGGCCGGGCGCCGCGCCCGCCTCCATGGCGCTGGCTCCGCGCCGCGCCCGCCGCGCGATTGGCCGCCCCGCAGCCGCGGCCGCTCCCTGCGCGCCCCGCGCGGCTTTCCCCGAGGAGCCCGGCGACGGCGGCCCCGCCAGCGCCTTAACCCCTTCCTGCCCCGCCGCCCGCCGCGGCGCCCGGGCCCGGCCGTGGTGCCACCTGGCGGCCGCCGCGCCGCGGGAGCCCCCGCGCGTGCCCTGCGCGCCCCTGGCCGCGCGTCGCGGCCCCCCGCGCCCGGCCCCTGCGGGAAGCGCGGGTCGCCGCCGCGGCGCGACACGGCCGAGCTCCCCATCGCCGCAGCCCCGGGAGCAAGAGGACCTGCCTTTCAGGGCGGAGCCCCTCGCATCACACCTGGTCCCCTGAGGGTCCGCGGGGGACGCTGTGCCCGCGGTTGGACCTCCCTAGGGTTCCTCAGCCCCACACCAGCCGGCGGCTATTCGGGTCACAAGCCGCCTGTGGCCGCCAGGGTACACTTGACACCCAGCGTTAAAGGCCGAAGCGAAGGGAACACACTGTGGCAGCCTGTGTAGACTGCAGCAGGCCATGGGATGGACATCTCCAGGTTGACTTGTACTCGGGTATTTCTAGAAGGTTAGGGTAGGGAGGAATTTACATTTATTGAAGCCCGTGCTGTTTTGGGTTATTTTTTTTTTTCCACCTTTGCTTTGTGTTATTAAAGGGAAAAAAAAATCACTGCACTGCATGACGTGTTCCAGCACAGCAAGGAAGACGTTATCCAGGACCATTGCAATAGGTGTAGGGGCTGCTGCAATGGAATTTGCAGTCGGGGACAGAGATGGGGCCCCACTGCGACCACAGCATGGGCAGGTGAGAATTTGCAGCTGAGGAGCAGTGGATGGGGATCACTGGATGGAAAATTGTTAAAAGGATTCTAACAAAAATTCTTGCGGCAGACAGGCGAGGTGAGGGTGATCAGTTGGGGGAGGGGTGGAGGATAGGAACCAGATCAGATATGGAGGGGGACCAGGTATCCAGGGTGGGGGGAGGTTCATGCTGAAACTGGATTTTAAAAGGAAGTGTTCAGATGGGCGGAGGAGAAGGTTCAGGGGTCTGACTACAGCGTGGTCAAGCACAGAAGCTTTGCCAGTCTTCACAATATGTGATCTAAGAGGTGGGTGTCATTACCACCATTCACAGTTGAGAAACTACAGGCTTACAGAGGGTTAAGGAATTTGTCGAAAGGCACACAGCTGGTCAATGGCAGCGCCAAGATTCTAATAAAATAGTCTGACCCCAAACCTCTGGACCTCCCTTAAGCTTGGGGACACCCCCAATGCTCCCCCCCAACTTTTCTGTGTCTCAGCTCGCTCCTGTCTGCCTTCCTACACACAACCCTTGTGTCCACTGTCTCTCTCCGCCTTGTGCCCCAACCAGCACTGCAGTGACCCGCTGACCCCCGCTGGGACCCAGGCTCTGAGAAAACCCATTCCAGGTCCACTGTCCGCCCAGTGCTGCTTCCAGAACACTAGGCCAAAAGGAGGGTTATTACTGTAATTTTATTAATTGAGCATTAAGGCATGACAGGCACTGTACCAAAATGAGAATGAAGGATGGCACTTGCCCAGTTGGCTTATAATAGACAAATTACTGTGGTGCACAAGAAAACTCAGAGATAGAGAAGCCCATGTGGGTTTTAGAGTCACCCCCAGGAACAATGTTATAATCTGTGCAAACTGTGCACCTGCACAGGGTGGCAGGTAGTGAGGAAGGGACAAACAAACCCCAGAATTAGGAACTGCCTGATTCCCTCCTCCTTGTGACTCCTGTGTCCAAGCCTTCCCGTCATTCCAGGGTCCGCCTCAGAGCCAGGGGAAGGAAATGAATGGGATGACAGTCTAGCTCGGCCCCCAACTCCAGCTTGGGCACCAGCAGACAGGGACACAAAGAGTGCAGGCTGGTGAGATTGCTGGGTGAGGGATGGCTCTATGGAGTGGTGGGGTACCCTGAAGTTTTTAAGCCACTTTCTTGGAGGTAGAAGGGTGCTTCTAAAAGATGTGGCATTAAACCCATCCCAGAGTTGACACTTGTCACTTCAAATCCATTGAGGAAGTGCCTTTGACAGGGATGTTGGTTATAAGAGGCAGTACCAGCCTGAGCAAAATCATCATCTTCATTATCATCATCATCATGATCAAGGAACAAGTTGACTATCAGGAGAGCACCTCGGTCTCCTACAAAACTCTAAGAACCTCAAGTGTCATGTCTTACAAGAGGATGAAGCAATCTAGTATTTTGGGGGTTGCTAATTATATGCCATTCACGGGACTGGAGATATTTCCTCATAACAGCTTGCTTGGCTGGTATTATTAGTTCTATTTAACGGATGAACAACCTGAGGCTTAGTGACCATAAACAATTTGCCCAAAATATATAAGGTCTGATGACAGCAAGCTCAAATTCCCTATACCATGTTACCTGGGAGAATAAATTTCATGCAAATGGTTCAAATTATCTCCAGCAATGTCCAAATTATTGGAACAATTTATTCTAATCCCAGTGAGGTCTGAATCTAGTGAACAGTATGGTGCCAATGTCAGTTTCCTGGTTTTGATCCTGTGCTATAGTTATATAAGATGTTACAACCAGGGGAAGTGGGGGAAAGGCTATATGTGACCTCTCTGTACTATTTTTGTAACTTCTCATGAATTTATAATTATTTCACCTAAAAAAGTTTAAAATAAAAAAAAAAACCCATTCTATACCATTTTTCTAAGCCTCATTATTCACGCAGAACACTGGTGTTTGCGATTCCAGTATAAAGTTCTAGAACTTAAAGGGCAGAAAAAGTTGTAATAAACACTGAATCAAGTTTGGGTCACAGTCCTGACTGTCAGTGCTCAGTTCTTGATGGTGGGTGTTGTTTATTGTGTGTGTAACAAAATTTCTAGGAACAGCTTAGCACTTTAGAGGAAGTTTATGTACCTTCATAGCAACATGGATGGAAATTTGTCTAAATAGTTTCAGAAGCCACTTTGCGGATGTCCCTGTGAAATAAGAGGTTAAAAAGAGGTTAAAAAATAAGACGTTAAAAAATAATTTGCAAACTGCATTCTGCTGGCTAGTCTCAAAGCCAAGAACAGGGCTGGGGCCTGAGGAGAATTCTCTCACTGCATGGATATTTTCCAGTGACCTGGGTGGGAAACTAAGCACAAATTCTGCTACATCACACCAACAAATGCGTTTGCATATCATGTGCCCAGCATTATGTAAGAATTAAATAATCATACTTCTCCTTTACTGGGATAAAAGAATAAGGTTTACTTTTTCTCATGTTCCAATCATGATCATCAAACACCCACTCACTAACTGCAGGGGGAGAACTGACTTGAGGGGGAGTGTTTGCAGAACAATGGAAGTTAGACATGTTCTTTCCCTCTAGAACTTTTCCTGTTGCTCTTACTAAAATCTCACATTGTTTGACTGGAGATGAATTATGACTGTACTTATTTGAAATTGCTTAGAAGTTGCTTGGCTATGCAGCATTTGATTTCAATTTTCCAGGCCTGTGCCAAAAAAAAAAAAAAAAAGTCATGCCATGTACAGAACTTTTCCTGTCTGAATTTTCCGGAGAGACCTTGATTTCAGAGGCTCTGGGTCAAGGTTTCTTAGCCCAAGATTATTTATTCTATTGAAATCTTTCCTGACGGTTGGTGTCCCCGTGGTGGAATGTTAATTGTCTGAATTGACTTGGAGAGGCATTGTTCTTCCTTTTTCCTTCTCTCTACCCAGACCCTTCCCCCCAACCCACCATCCACCCCTGAGTTAGAAGCTTCCAGTAAACAACAAATTTTTTATGAGCATTGTACACGTCAGGAAGTGTGTGTCGCAGACATTCCTACTTCTGCTTGCTGGTGCTTTTATTAAAGTTAGATAAAATGTAGCCATAGAGAGAAATTGTAAGGGCTCAGCATTTTTTCTGAACCCACTAAAAAAAGAAAAAACACACAAAAAAGGTAAAGAAATTACTGCCAAGGGACTGATGTTTAAGAGAACTCACCCTCCCAGTTTCTTCTCTGCAGGGCTTAGCGCCCAAGGGTCAACCCCTGTGACTTTCCAACAAGATCTTTCCTTCAAAGTCATCCTTTGTTTTTTTCCTACAACCTCCCTTCTCTCAGGCAGGTTCTCAGCCAGGAAAGGGCATCTTATTCGGGAAATCATTCAGTGAAGGAGTGTCAGATGCCAGTTTCGTGGCAGAAGCTGCACCTGTCCGTGAGCCTGCAGAAGTGAATTTCAGATGGTGTGATTTGGTTGTGTGATATCAGATTCCCCACCGGGACATATCCCAGCCACTCCATCAACAGGTTTGGCTGTTGGAAAGAGTGACCACAGGCTAGTGACAAAGGAACGATCAAGTTGCTCAGCAATTCACTTTAGGTCTATGTTCTCTTCTGTGAGTCTGTTCCATTAAAGCAAGAAGTTTTCCAGCTCCACTCTTCGCGGATCCATTGAATTACTGTCATACAGACGAGGAGGGCTTGAGGCAAGCAAGAGAGCAAGCTTCCACGTTCTGGTTGCAAGATGTTATCTACCTGTGCGACTACTACATCTGCCTTCAGAGATGTAGAAGGGACACAAAGCAAGGCAGAAAATATTAATAGAAAGTCATTGTCATTGCAGACGGCAGCGTCAGAAGGTGTCACTTAACACTCTCTTCCTTCTGGCCGGCCTCGTGGGCGCGGGTGATGAAGGCAAAGCTTGGTGAACCAGCGCTCTGTCTTCCTGGAATTCGAAGGGGCCCTCCTGTCCTCCTGTGTCACCATGACCCTTCTGTATTCCCTAACTCTTGATTTCACATTTTAACCTTGTTTAAATCATCCTGGTTAAGGGAAAAAAGTGAGGTTGAATAATTATCAAAATTCTATCATTTCTTTTTTTTCTTTTTTTTTTTTTTTGAGACAAGAGTCTTGCTTTGTTGCCCAGGCTAGAGTGAGTGCCGTGGCATCAGCCTAGCTCACAGCAACCTCCAACTCCTGGGCTCAAGCAATCCTGCTGCCTCAGCCTCCTGAGTAGCTGGGACTACAGGCATGCGCCACCATGCCCGGCTAATTTTTTCTATATATATTAGTTAGCCAATTAATTTCTTTCTATTTATAGTAGAGACGGGGTCTCACTCTTGCTCAAGCTGGTTTAGAACTCCTGACCTCGAGCAATCCGCCCACATCGGCCTCCCAGAGTGCTAGGATTATAGGCATGAGCCACTGCGCCGGGCCAAAATTCTATCATTTCATAGTCATGGAGCCAGATTTTAATTTCTATACAGAGAGGATGCCAAGTCTGGATGGTTTCAGATAATAGCCCACTGAAGGGTCATAAACCTCATCTTTAGCTTCCCCAACCTCAGTTTCTGCTTTTTAGTAAGTATATGTAATTTAGGGGGCTAGCTTCCGTTCTAACTACCGTACAGCCACCCAAATTCTAATAAATAGTAACAAAGTGGGTAACAGAGTTGATGGAAAACCAAAGAAACCACCTTACACCAAGCTCTTGTTTTACCTGTGCATGATGAAAGGTGATCTGCTTATACAGAAAGATTTTTGGTTTTATAGTCAAGTTCATATTGCCGTTATTCCATGGTCTATATAATAAACTAATATTAGTCTCTAAAAAAAGAGTTACTGGTTGTTTTTTTTTTTATTGTCATGAAAAACTGAAAAGAGTTAGAGAAAAGAGAGGAAGATAACGGAGAAAATGGAGAAGGTAATTAGCATTAACCCTTTGCACTCGGAAGTTGAGTGTGACTCAACACGGTTAAGTAGAATAAAGGAATCAAAAAAAAGCAAGCGAGTGCAAAGGGTTAATTGAACTCTCGCTGTGTGGCTGATTCTGTAGCTGAAACAGGGAAGAAGTTTCAGTGAATTTCTCTAATTACCAATTTTCAGGTTCAGTCTTGGAGTGGTACTCTCTTATTCTTTTGTATTCCTTTCCCTTTATTTGCTCTCTGTTGAATTTTGAGGCTCTTGACCCAAAGCTACCTGCTGTTAGAACCTTTTTCTTAATGCCCTAGTCTTGTTTAATTATTAAACAAAAGGTCTCCTTCATTAGAGGGTCCATAAACAAGGGAATGAGGGTGAAGAAGTGATTTTTCTGAGCAAATAATACAGTAGGTTTAGATGCACTTGCTTTGAATACAGTCTTAGGAGATCTGATCTGTATAAAATGAGGCTTAACTGGGACTGCTTTGGCTACTGCTATTCCTTCTACTGTCTTCTCTTTAGACTGAGACTTTTGTGGACAGAGGGAACTTCACTGATATATATTTTAAAGTTCCACGAAAATTTTAGTTAATTTTTTATAAATGTATTCTTCTAAAATCTCCATAAAGTAAGCCAAAAAAGAGACCCCCCCCCCAAAAAAAAAAAAGAATACAAATTGGCCCAAACTCCCTACTTTCCCATTTGGGAAGTACTCAGTGAAAAAACAATGGTATTCATCAAAAAAGAAAAACAGGAAGGAAAAATGATCATTCCTTCCTGATCTTTGAAAGGTCTGGTCTTATGTCCAAATATGAGTCCTTGGTTTTACAAATGAAATTGTAAAAATCTTTTCATTTTTTATTTTTTGTAGAAATGGGGTGTTGTTCTATTGCCCAGGCTGGTGTTGAACTCCAGGTCTCAAGCGATCCTCCTGCCTCAGCCTCCTGAGCAGCTGGGATTACAGGAGTGCGCCATCATGCCCAGCTTTTTACAAACAGATTTTATGTCTCAAGTGTTTATTTGTAAGTCGGTGGCATTTCTCACTTAATGTTATAAATTCTTGTTGTTAACCCCTCTGCCCAATAACATGTCTGAATGTAGGGCAAATAGTTTCAACCTAAATATTCCTGAACCTTGTCATAGTTTTGCTAAAGGATAATGTATTGCTGAGAGTTGCAGGTTGGGCAGAGAAGAAAGGTTCTTTTTGTAGGGAGCTGTAAATACCAGGGACTGGAAATAAAGATGTAAGTAATACGTTTAAAACTTTAATAACCATAGTCTGAAAGAGCTTTTCATTTTTCTGAACATTAGATTAGAGCCTTCATCAGCAAGTGCTCATGCTATGGAAAGAGAAACCTCCCTGGGTTTTTGTTTGTTTGTTTTTTTTTTTGGAGACGTTCTACAAGGAATTAAGCGCTTACAAAATCGGAGGAAGGGTCAGAGGAGAGGGTTCTAGGAGAGCCTTCCAGAACAGCCCTGCCGCCTGGAGAGCTGCCCCGCCCCCCGCCCCAGGTCAGGAAAGCAGGAAAGCCTGCAAAGCTTGCATTTAGGAACCTTCCTTCTTGCTGAGTGCGGGGACTAGAAGCCACACCCCTGCCACCTACCCTGGTAGGAACTAGACACAGGGATGTCGCCCCTGCAAAAAAGTCCAGCACCTCCAGCCACAAGGAGACAGCCTGGTCTCTTTTGCCTTCCAAATCTCTACCAAGAGCATCTTCTTGGCAGAGCCTAACTCCCATCCACAAGCCTAGTTGGGAGGAAGTCTGGAAATGTCATTTTAAAAGGAAAAAAAAAGAAATCCATCTTCTGGAGCACAAGCCAGCACACAGAGAGGAGGAGGCGGCCATGCTGGAATGCCAGCTTATCAAATCCCCAGGAGCCCTCGAGCCTCTGGGTTGCACCTTCCATCGTGTCTGTCGCCCCAGTTCCAGGCGCGAGGAGAAACATTCACGTAAGTACCCAGTGGCCCCTTTTCTGTATTTGTGACCCTCTGTCTAGACTGAGCTCATCCCACCTTTCTGAATTTCCCTCTCCTGCCTACCCTTTGGAGACCCCACTTCAGGAAAGCAGGTGGCACTTTCCAGACCCTGAACTGAACTTTGACCTCCCAACCTTGGCACCTTTGCTGAAGTCCATGCTCTTCCTGTGTGCCCTCCCCATTCCTTCACGCCTTTCAAATCACACCTGTGCTGTGACCCCCATACTTCTCCATGCCCTCCAGCAGGTAAGGTTCCTTGCATTCGTTGACCGCTTTGTGTAGTTAGTTATTGCAATGACACGCTGCTACATGTTGGAGATACCGCGTTATACATATAGATTAGACCACGTGTAGACGAGAAACCTAGACAGATTCTAAACTGAGTTGGGGTCCACACTGCCTAAAATGCAGTCGATCTGCCTCAAATGCTCAAAACCATAACATCTGGCGCTGCTAATCTGGGAATGTTTGGGTAAACTTTTGACCTCTGGAAGTACACTATTCTTGGGTTCTGACATCAGTATTTAGGGTAAAGGTTAATGTATGCCATAACTCTCTAGAATCTTCTCCTTAAAAGAAGGCATCCCTCAGCCATATTAAAAATAAACTCAAAATATGGTATATCTGAAAATCCAACCTTGATGTTTCTTCCACAGCAATGGCTTTTCTTCCCAGCTGCCAAGCTCATGGAAGAGACCTTCTCTTCTACAATCTCTGTGGGTCCCTCTCGATCCCAACGATGCCCTGTCCAGAGTTGACTTTCAGTAATGCCATTGACTTAGCCACTGGCTGGCATCAATAGATCTGATTGACAAGAAATAATTCAGATTAAATGTACATTGTTGCGTGGAAAACGAGATTTTGGTGCACATAAGATCTTATTCAAGGATTATTTTTTCAATGATATTTAAAGAAAGGTGTTATGTAACAGCCATACTTTTGTCTAATTAAAAATATTTGATTTTCAGGCTGGTCTGAGTGCAGTGGTGTTTACAACTAATTGATCACAACCAGTTACAGATTCCTTTGTTCCTTCTCCACTCCCACTGCTCCACTTGACCAGCCTTAAAAAAAAAAAAAAATTTGATTTTCAAATAAATATTTCTTGGGTCACCATCTCTCTAAGACTTAGGCATGGCCTCCCCTGTCCTCTCTCTGCCCAGCCCCTCCTCCCAAGAATCCGCCCTTACCTGGGGTGAGGTATTGGCCCACCTGTGAGTGGCGGTCCTGGGTATATTACCCTGGGAAGCTTGGTTTCTCCTTGAAAGGATGATAGGAGAGAGGGTTCTAGAATAATGTAGTCAGAGGCAGAAGTCCCTGAAAGAATGGGGTATAAGTTAGAAGAGTCCAAGTTCTGACTTTGCAACTACCAATAGTTGGCTCCCAGGAATTGGTGGAGAAGCCTCACCTAGTAGCATGAAAGCGTATGACTCCTAAACTTATTCCTAAAACTCCTGGATGCCAGTAATAAAGGAAACTGATAACTCCTTGACCACAGCAGGGTGGAAATCAGTAGTCTCTGAGATTCTTCCCTTGGTCTATGAAGTGGTTGCATGTTTTCAGGAATGGGGGAGAGTGCCAGGTAGGGACAACAGGACTGAGAGAGGAGCCAGAATTTTTTGCTGTTGGTTTTTGTGAGCGAGGTGAAAGCTGAAGGCTAGCAGGAAAGTCAGGAGGGATAGAGGCATTTGCACCACAATCTGGAGTCTTTAATGTGAATTTATTTACCAATGCACGTTTTCCAAAATAGCTAACTCGTCAAAACACGAGAATGATTGTAACAGGTCCACGAAGAGTGAAACGTAATCTGGAATTGGTTCTTTTATAAATATCATTGCCCAAAATGTTTTACACATTAAGACTGGAACATAGGGGAAAAAAAACCAAAGCATGTTATTTTCTTGCTATCCTTGAAACTTTATATGAAGTCTTGGCCAAGGCCTGAAGTCTAGAGTGGGGTCTGGTGGCTGGCGGAAACTTGAATGTGATTAATCCACTGTATCTAACGATGAGCTTCCAAACAGTCTGTCAATCTTTGTGCCTTAGACACTCACACCCACTCACCAAATAAATTGATGGTCTAGCTTTTTAAGAAAAAAAGCTTAGCATTAAGTAGAAAATATTTTAAAACCTAGGAGAGGGGGCAATCCCACTCAGCACGATAGGAATAGTACTTGGAGAGAAGTAATACATGAGTCACAAACAAAATGGGCTGAGCCATCCAGGAGGGAGGATGGGAGAGACTTTAACTGGAGGAGCTGAATCTCAAATCTGCTGCAGAAGTTCTAGACTAAACCTTCAGATGTCAGAGCAAACCATTCAACTAGCACTCCATGAAGGCAGCTGCAGTTGTGATATGGAATACAGTGTACATTTACTGTTTGGCTGTTGAAGCATCCAATTCTCTTTCATTTGGTAATGAAACACATATTTTCCTAAAGGATCTATCCAGGTGATTTAGAGCTGGCTCCAAGGGTGGACACTTTATTCCAGATGTGGCCAAATAGCCTGTACACCCCTGTACCTAGACATATCTCACAGGTAAGAGCATGATCCAATAGGTCACAGTCAGACTCAATTCCAGAACATTTTTTTTTAAAACTCTTAAAATCAAGGCAGACTTTTCCAACTGGAATGAATGAGAGGAATAGATAAAAGCTGGCGAATATTGGCAGCCCTTTTGGCACCATGAGGTAAGAACGTAAGAATGGACCCCAAACAGGAAAACAGAAGTAGGAGTTGTAAAGAGGAAGATGAGCCCCTGGATCCAGCCAGTATCTGGGTTTTCGATTGTTAATAAACTCATCTTCTTTTTCCTGTAAGCCATTTTGGATTGGGCTTTCTGTTCTTACAACACAAAGAATCTGACCGTACAGTTGGAGAGCAGAGATGGTGGGTATCACAGCTCGCTGGCTCTGCATGCTGCTTGCAGGATGAGGCGGCATCTACATTAACTTTCCGATGCTCATTGACTGTGGCTGTTATCACAGTGAAGAAGAACTTTCCAGAAGACTAGACTCTTTTGGGTGAGGCACTTTGAGGCTATTTCCTATGTGGGTAAGCACATGACGGACACACAGCAGCGAAACCAGCAACTCTGGGTGTGCCAGCCAGTTACTGCTCATTCCTACTCTCTACCAGGTAAAAAAGGTTTCTTTTATTTTGTTTTATTTCAAGAAAATATGAAAGTACGAACATTTTGGTTGCATTTTATACCTTTGCCTCTCCCTAGCAAGGGTCCATGGTGATTCTTTGTGCATGCAAGTCTACGTTTTTATATAATTTGAAACTTAATCTGCCCGACATCAGTTTCTCTTTTTGCTTGTCACACACACGAGTCACAGACACCAACAGTGACCTGTCTGCCTTTTCCCTTCCATAGCGGGAACCTCAATGTACTTCATACATCAGTCTTTGCTATCAGCCACTACCTGTGAGCTGCCTTCTGCATCACAGAAAAGAGTCTTTTTTTTTTTTTTTTTTTGCATGGGGTAAATTGCAAAAACCAGACCTTAATATGGTAAATATTTTAGAATTCGACCATAGCTGAAAAACTAAGCTTTCAAATATGAATGTTATCCTGGCCAATAAAAATAGAGAATGCCATAGAGGAGTTAATTAAACATAATAAACAGGCAGGACAGGAAGCTGCTATTTTTCCTGTCTCCAAAGATTCTATTACGGAGGAAGGAAGGGCTAATCTGCAAAGAACCAGGAACGTGAGAAGAATGGAAGGTTCGACAGCAGGGACTGAGTGTTTGGCAGAGAAGAAAAGCAAAGTCACCCATGGGGGTGTCAGCCCACCATTGGGGGAAGGGGCAGGTAAAACGAAACTGCTCGTGCAGATCAGTTATCTACAGAATTCTTGATGTAAAATGGCAAAGTTTATGGTTACAACACTACACTGGGGTTTGTGGGCAGGTGTCCCCAAATAGCTTTGGGGAACCACATAATACATTTTAAAAAGCTTGGAAGATTGAAAAAAATAAATGCAGGGAAGGATATTGGGTGGAGAAAGAAGACACAGGCAGGGGAGAGGGGAGAATGTGAATCAAGGATTGGTAAGAGAAGTGTTGGCCAGGCGCGGTGGCTCACGCCTGTAATCCTTGCACTCTGGGAGGCCGAGGCAGGAGGATCGCTCGAGGTCAGGAGTTCGAAACCAGCCTGAGCAAGAGCAAGACCCCGTCTCTCTAAAATAATAGAAAGAAATTAATTGGCCAACTAAACATATATATAGAAAAATTAGCCGGGCATGGTGGTTTATGCCTGTAGTCCCAGCTATTCAGGAGGCTGAGGTGGGAGGATCGCTTGAGCCAGGAGTTTGAGGTTGCAGTGAGCTAGGCTGACGCCACGGCACTCTAGCCCAGGCAACAGAGTGAGACTCTGTTTAAAAAAAAAAGAAAAAGAAAGAGAAGTCTTCCTACTGTTGAAATATGGAAACTTAAAGACAGCTCATGAAAGAAACCAAAAAAGTAATGCACCCCAGTCCAAAACTGAAACAGGACTGGGGACTGGAGTAACTTCGAAAGACTCAATATGAAAGTGGACAGACTATTTCTGCATGATTTTACAAAGATCCAATGGCCTTCTCCCAAACACAGAATCTCATGAAGTCAATACTGGTGCGATAAGCAAGAAACGCGGAGGGAATCACTTGTTTCCACGAGTGGGGAGAAGGCCACCCAGCACGTGACGTGGGAAGAGCGGCTGTAGCAAGGAAAACATCGCCCTTTGCTAAACTCGAGGCTGCTGGGACGAGGAAACAGGTCACAGTACGCGTTTCCCGGGGCCAGGCCTTGTCCCTCTCCCCCACAACCTGAAGATAGCTGCTCACATCTGCTCTCTGTGCCTCCCCCGTGGAGTGCGCCATCTGTCCCTGCCAAAGACAAGAGAAGCCAGAGGGAAAGGCAGAGGGGGACTGCCACACAGAGCCCCGCGGGGGACTCCAGGGTCCTGTTTAGGGGGAGGAGACCCTAGTAAACTCATGCTAAGTGGGCCGATGCTAAGAGATAGAAACAAAAAATCTTTCCTATGATTTTGAAACTTATCTCTAAAATAACCACTTGAGCTGGAAGGGGAACAGTAGTTCTGCAGACAAGAAGGTTGAAGGAAAATCTGAAAAGGAAAAAGGGGGAGAATGAGATTTCACCACTGCAACCCAGGGAATATTTATTCATTGCTGCGTCAGAAATACAGAAAAATGCAGGTGAGCTGGCCATGACCTTATAAGAGCTGGGACCATTTAGTGGGGAAAAAGAACCTCCAGTTTTCTATAGCTGACCAGCAAGGAGCTCCACATATGCATAGCAATGAAGATGAAGACATATTGAGTTAGGGTCAGAGAAGGAAAACAATAAAAAAAAAAAAAATAAGAACATTGATGCAAGGTTGAGGATTGCAATAATTCAAATAACCAAGGAAAGAAAATCGAAATGAGAAATTTAGGTCTAAACGTTCCCCAACCAAATCAAAACAGTAGCCAAAGCCGAACTTGTCGGTATACTGAGAATTACTTTCCAAGGAAGCGATTAGAACACTCCATTGGGAAAATTTGGGACTTGCATGAATCCCTGTGGGTCGTCTGCAGGGGGATGTCACATGTAAATAACGATGTCTGGCCCCTCCTGACCACATTTGTAATAAGGGATTAAAATAAACATCGAATCTTCCTTCAGGTCGGCTGTTGATAAGGAGCAAAGGAAATCGAGAAGAAAGCCATTTAGAAATTTAAAATAAAAGGCAGACAACTCGGCATTAGCTTCTGCAGCAGAATGATGTGACTCACAGCAATTTTCCATGCATTTCTGAATAACAGGAAGACAGGATTCTGTAAAGAGGCTGGAGACTCCTACGTTAGATATCCTGCCCCCACGGCTTCAACTTTTAAACAGCAGCAAAAATAAGCAGGGAGCAAGCACCCTGGGAGGATCTTGGCCAGAAATAATCTCCCCAGTCCTGTGCCAACAGGCAACGTATAACGCAAAATTCTCACCCTGGCAGATCCACAGCTAAAAACACAAACAAAATAAACCTAAGTTAACAGCAGACCAGGAAGCCAGTAAGAAAACTTCCATGACTTTAGTTTTTGAAGGCGGGTCTCTAGGGAGAAGCTAGAAGCTTCCACCTTGCTGCCTGTCTCTAACTCTGGGCACTAAGAGTCCTCCAGCATAGCCTAGGGAAGGGACTTTGTCTTTCCTGACATTCCACAACTAAGCAGAGGCATGAAGTGACAGCCACGCTACACACAGTCCCAGAGGCAGGTCCTACCAGAGACACGCAACACGCCATGAGGCCAGAAATGCTGCTATTTGCAAATGATGACTTACTTACCCTCGAAGGGAGTGTAAATTGGAACATTTCAATAACCTTAAAGTCGTGCATGTGTATGTTTTAAAAATTGTTTAGGCCGGGTGCAGTGGCTCACGCCTGTAATCCTAGCACTCTGGGAGGCCGAGGCAGGAGGATCTCTCAAGGTCTGGAGTTCGAAACCAGCCCGAGCAAGAGCGAGACCCCCATCTCTACTAAAAAAATAGAAAAAATTAATTGGCCAACTGAAAATATATAGAGAAAATTAGCCAGGCATGGTGGTGCATGCCTGTAGTCCCAGCTACTCTGGAGGCCAAGGCAGGAAGATTGCTTGAGCCCAGGAGTTTGAGGTTGCTGTGAGCTAGGCTGATATCATGGCACTCTAGCCTGGGCAACAGAGTGAGACTGTCTCCAAAAAAAAAAAAATTGATTAACTCCTGGTCTAGCAATTCCACTCAGGAATTCTCCTTGTGAGAACAATCCGTCAAGGCCGGGATGTTTTTGTTTTTTTTTTTACAGCATTGTTTATATTAGCAATGAAAAAAAATTGGCAATAACATAAATATTGTATTGATTAAATAAATGATATTCCTGCACAATGGAATACGATGAAGGCATTAATATGACGGTGGAAATTGGTATTTAGTGACATGAAAAGATACGTAAAATCATAAAAGATAACTTGGCAACATGTATCAATATTTCAAAGAAAGTTTATATCCTTCAACTCTTCCTCTCTTAGGAATTTATTCCTAAATAAAAATCAGACGAGTTCAGGATGTTTGGCATAGCAATGTTTAACTACAGCAAATACTGCAGTGATGTGAAAGTCTATGAATTGAGATTGGCTAAATATATCCTGATATAATTATAATGTAATATCATGCAGGCATTAAATATTATGCTATCATTTCTCTTTGTTACATAGAAAGCTAACCATGATATTGCTAAGTAGAAAAACAGCATTTACAAAATAATATTAATAGTTACTGGATGATTCCATCTTTGAGAAAAACCTATAAAAAATAGCGCAGATGTAAACACACACACACTCCTAAATGTGTGATAGTAGTTATCTCTGGAACATATGATTTTTAGCAACTTTTTCTTTTTCTTTTTATAATAGGAATATAATATTTTTATAGTAACAAAATACAACAGTGCCATTTCCATGATTTTTAGAAAGTCATACAATAACAACCTGTAAGAAGTCATTCTAAAGCATTGTTTCTCAATCTTTTTTTCATTGCCATTCCTGTAAGAAGCTTTTGTAAATATTTTTTTTCCCAAATCACCCCCTCCATTAAGTTTTAATATCGCAGATATACTGTATATCTGCTTATGTGCTATACATGCATCTGCTTTATACATAAAAGGAGTAAGACTTTTTGTTCCCCAAGAACCAATTTCCCCCTCTTGGAGGTAATATTGCCCCTGGGAATTAAGTTCTAAAGGGAGAATAAAAGTTCATGTGCAGGCACTTACTTAGTCATCCTAAATCATCTTGAACTTACTCAGGTGTCCTATTTCATTTCTTCTCTTGTCTGATTTATTATTTTGCATACACATGCCTGCCACTACCTCAAAGCATTCTATTGTCTAAATTCTCTCCAAAAACCCACTTTTCTGAGAGAGAGGGGGGTACAACGTGAGTCTGGTGGACTCACACTTTCTTCCCAGTCTTGCTCTCTGTCCTTCGTAAACAGGTGTTAGGCCCAGTGACACTCCTTGATGCAATTTCTGCATTGTCATCTCCACCTGAGTTTGCCTTGCAAGGAGATTTGGAAGCCACAGTGCAGGCCACCAGGTAGAGCAGGCAGACTTTCTTCTTCTCTAGGGAAGCCCCAGTTCTGCTCTTATGGCCTTTCAACTGGGTGAATCAGACCCAAATTATCAAGAATTAGTCTCTCTTACTTAGAGTCAACTGATTATGCACTGTAATCACATCTGCCAAACACCTCCACAGCAACGCCTAGATTAGCGATGGATTGAATAGCAAGACTGTAAGCTGGCCTTAGCTATCACTTCCTTAACACCCCTGTCTTCACCCTTTCCCCCAGAACTTATATTATTTTTACATGTAGGAGTACAGGTGATAAATGATATGGAAGATCACAGAAAGAGCTTTTATTTATTTTTTTTTTTAGATTCTAAAAATAAGTTTCAATAGTATTTTGCTCCCTAAGTGCTTTAACTCAAGTCTGAATTGATTAATTCACTATTATTATTCATTTAACAGATATGCTCACAGGCTCGATTATGTGCCTGGCCCTGTCATAGCTGCTGCAGATAAGCTGTAAACAAGCTCTTATTTCTATGAGGAGGGTGCAGCATTTACAGGATGTCGAATGGTTTAGCATTTATTCATGTGATGTTCTCTCTCCCTGGCCACCTTAGCCAGACTGAAAGTGTCTTTAAAATTAGGGACCATGGTTTATACTTCTGTCTTGTGTCTTGCACCACGGTGATGAGACGCTAGTGTCTGTAAAAATCAGGCTGGTGGAAATACACATATTATTTCATTTTCATCTCACAACTCCTTGGTGAAAGACAACTGACAGCATCCTCTGTCCTTATAGCCGGCAGTGAACCAAGGATAAGGCGACAGGTTAGTATCAGATGATGGGCCCATCTCTCAACTCTTAGGACATTGTTAGTTTTATGAGATTGGCCACATTGAGCTTGAGATGTCAACAAGCAACCAGGCCTACAGGGCAATCTAGGATGGTGATTAAGAGCGTGGACTTTGGAGTCAGGTAGAGGTGGGTTCAAGTTACCCAATTCCCGAGTTGACTTCCTTATCTACAAAACACGGTTAATGGAATCTCCTCTTAGGGTATTGTAAGGATTGGCTCAATAACTAATAAACTGTTAATAACTCAAAGGAAAGCATTTATCGTTATTTTTTCTAATTTGATGGAAATTCAGGAGCCGATGATAAAAATGAGAATTAGTGGCAGCAGATTGGCAGCTATAATCCAGATGATCATCACCTGGATTACAGTCCCCCTTGCCGTTGCGTATTCTTGCCATGTGCTCTGCACTCAGAATTGAAACCCTTTTTCTGATCTGGTGTTTGATTTCTTCCAATGCTGAAACGGGTAAAAAGTGTGGCCCCTGGATTGATGCGTTGATTATTGACACCATCGCATTTGTCCTTTGCATTTTTGTTGATCTTAGAATGCGTGTTTTAGATTTTAAACTTTCTACTGGGGAGAGACAAAGCATGCCTGCTTCATTTTTATTGTGTACTTATTGTTATTCTATCTCCTGTATTGGGCGTTATTTTCCAGTGTTCCTGAGTCATGCTCTTGAATCAGGCTCTCTGCAGGAGTAGAGAGTTGCAATTTCCAAGAAAAGGGAATTTATAGAATCATTCATTCATTCATTGGCAAGGGAGTTACAGGACTCAGACTCTGCTAGACCAGGAGCAGGACAACATCTAACACAGGTTCCCTTTCATCAAGATGCTTGGTGTTCAGTAGAGGAAAGGAATAGACGAAGTGCCAAAGCAGTGTCCCCGTTTGACAAAAAAGCACAGGAAGATTGTCATCCTTCTGTCCTTTTCTATATGAAAACTTAGTCTTGGTAAACACCATCGGATTTAATGTAATTTAATTAAACAAGCGTGTTTTGAAGGCCTACTAGGTTCAATCTTTGGGGATGAGTAACACAACATCCCTTTTCTTAAGGAGTCTGGAAGGTTGGATTTAGATTTCCCTGCACACCCAGCCAAGCTCCTGCCCCACCGGTATTTTGGCAGGGTTCTTGATTCAACAAAATTTAAGGAATTTAGGATGCCACACACAGGATTGTTACACTTGCCAGGTTTCATTTAGTCTTTTCCACGTGGATAACCTTCCTCTTTCTACTATCTCCGATTATTCCTGGTTTGGCTTAAAACAATTGAATGGCTAAGACCAGGTCTTTCGGCCAGGTTTCTAGCTGGAATTTCCCTTGTGTGATCCTCTATAAAAAAGAATATTTAACCATTGCCTTGGCTTCATGTTTTGATGAATCATCATTGAGATACAATGTATTTTTCTGAAATGGAAAATATTGTTTAGACTTTCTACTGGAATTGGCTGATAGCATCTATAGCTACTGAAATTCTTGCTGATTTCTTTTGAAAGGATCCTTTTATTTTGATGGCTCTCCTTATGTAAACCATCTTTATTTTCATTGGAGAGTCTATCCAAAGTAAAATTACTTGTTAATATCAGAATAAATTCTTATTCCAGCTGGCAGGGAACCAACTGGGAATCTTCTTCTTTTTTTATTTTTGGCATCTAAATGTTAAGTATGAGTACAAGGCCTGCCCTAGAATTGTGGACTTCATCTTTGGAAAACTGCAAAATGTTGAACATTTCTAGCCACTCATGGGAGTTCAGCATGCTCCCGAAAACACCATTTTCATCACAGGAATTTCCTGTTATTTCCTAAATTAAAACATGAATTTTCCTCTTAAACCAATAATTTATTTTCATTGAATAGTTTAATTATAAAACATAATGTTGCTTCAGTGTTGCTGTTGAATGATTCAATATTTAAGCTCTTTCTATATGAAATCAAAGCAACTATTTTGATTCACCCAAACAAATGGCAATTTGTGAATACAAGAATGCAACATTTAAAACACAAGCTAAAAAATACAAGGTTGTTGCTTTGGCAATTTAGACAGCCATCTTTCCAAATCTTAAGGTTTTCACTTTCCAAATAACATGATATTACCCTAAAAGGAATAAAATGGTGTTACCCTAAAAGGAATCACATCAAAGCTATTAACTTACACAATATTGGAAACTCTCCATTCTTTCCTGGCTTTTAAGGAGAAAGGACCTATGGATTGCTTGGCTTTGGTACTGTTTTTTTGTTGTGCTAATGGAAGATGGGTGTAGAACAGGGGTCCCCAATTCAGGGTGAGCTGTATCATTATTTCTGTATAAGCTGAATAATTTTGGATCAAGTCTTCAAGAATTTCTAGACAATCTAAGCCATACACTAACAAATTCATCAAACTTTTGGATTGAGGACTAGATAGAAAAAAATATGCTTCTTCGTGTCCATATTATTTATTTAGAGAAAACGCTTATCTCATGCTGTTTATTCCCAAGAAGTGGGGAGGTGGAGATTTTAAGTCTTCAGGAGGGAAAAACGTAGGAGGATATACTCTCTCTGCCCTTTTACCTGAGGGAGGAAGTGACTTCTCTAATCATTGGGACTGGAAATAGGAATGGAGCATGAATAACTTAACTCCTTCCTTTTTCTCTGGCTTACTTGATCAATATTGGTTTCTGCTCAAGATTTCTATGAGCTAGACACACACAATCTACCTCCTAGATTACTGATCATTTCTCTCTTTGTTCTCTCTGTGGCCCAGTAAGTGTTAGGCAATTATTGGAGAAATAGTGCCTGCTCTGCAGATGAAAATTCTTCCTTGGGAAACTTGTCCCATGGTCTAGACTTCAGGTGGAATACTAGAAAGTTGTTTGTAATCTGAGATTAGTTTTTTTCCCCTCAAACTCAGGCTTATCAGAAATAAAATTACTATTTGGATCTCTATTTCTCTAGTTACTGAATACATTCTCATTTTTTCCCCTGATCTCATATGTGAGAAAAAAAAAATGTTTGATTCATTCCACCCTTTAAATTAAGAACAGTTTAAAAGGAAGCAAAATAAATTTTTATGTTTCTATGGGAAAAAGACATCGGGCTTCAGAGCATTCTAATCCTCTATTAGGGTAAACACAAAGGAAACCATACTTAGGCACAGCAGAGTAAAACTGCTTAACAAAAACCAAACCAACTCAGAACAAAGCCAAAAACAAAGTCCTAAAAAAGCATCCACAGAGGATGAAAAAACATACAACAAAGAAGTTACAATGAGACTGAAAAACAGCTGAACTCAAAACAGAAACAATGAAGCCATAATTCAATGCCATGATACCTTCTTAGCAAAAAAGGAAAATAACTGAAAATCTAGAATTCTATAGCCAGTAAAAATATCCTTTTAAAGTTATTATGAAATAAAGATATTTTCAGAGACAATTTATTCCCAGCAAGTCTACACTAAAAGAAAAAAGACTAATAAAATAGTTAATCTCTGGCAAGACAGATCAGGAAAAAAAATGGAAGGGAGAGAGACAGACAGACAGACAAGGAGAAGATATGACAAATATCAGGAATAAAAAGGGGACATCACTATAGATCTTATAGATATTAAAAATATGTTGAGAGAACCTTATGAAAAACTTTCTACCAATAAATTAGACAAAGTAGAAGAAACAAATACCGAATAAGCAATAGAAAAATTAAATAGTGGTAAATATGTTAAATAATGGAATCTATAATTAAAAACCTTCCAGCAAAGAAAAATTCAAGCCCTGTGGTCTTACTAGTGGATTATTCCAAACACTTAAGAAAAAGGCAATACCAATCATGTACAAACTCTACCAGAGAACAGAAAATGAGAAGATGTTTTTCAACTTTTTAAAAATGAGTCTGGTATATCCTTAATACAAAATCCGACAAGAATGGTTAGAAGAAAGACAATTACAGGCCAATCCCTTTTGTGAACATAGAAGCAAAAATCCAAAAGAAAACTATAGCAAATGAATTCATTTGTATAAAGAAGGAGAATAAATCTTGGCCAAGTGAGGTTTATTCCTGGGATGGAAAATTAGCTTATAATTAAAAAAATCAAACTGTATGATTCCCTGAATTAACGTAATAAAGAAAAAACCCCTATGATTATCTTAATACATACAGAAAAAGCATCTGGTAAACTTTATGATAAAAAAATCTCTCGGTCAAATAAAAAGAGAAAGAGATTTCCTTATTCTGGAAACATCTACAAATAACCCTACAGGTAACATTATACTTAATGGTGAAATCATGACTTGTTTTCCCCTGTTGGGGGCACCTCCACTAACGCTATTTCTATTCAACAGTAAATTGGAGCTCACAGCCAATGCAATAAGGTATATATATATGGTATAAAAAATGAAATAAAAGGTATAAATATCATAAAAAAAGAAGTAAACTGCCATTTGTACATATTGCATGGTTATATGTGTTAAAAAATCTAAAAGAATGTATAAACGAACTATTGGACTTACTATGTGAATTTAACAAGGTTGTTGCACACAAATTCAAAATATGAATATCTATTGTATTTCTATATGCTAGCAATAAACAATTAGAAAATGAAATTTAAAATGGAATTTACAACAGCACCAAAAAACTTAAAACATGAAGGAATAAATCTAAAAGGTGGATATGATTTCTGCGCTGAAACCTACAATGAAGTATTGCTGAGAGAAATTAAAGAGGACCTAAAGAAATAAAGAAATATGCCACGTTCATTGTTTGAAGACTCAATATTGCTGTCAATTCATCCCAAATTTATCCAGAAATGCAATGCAATCCCAATCAAAATGTGACCAGAGATTTTTGGTGAAAATTGACAAGCTGATTCTAAAATATACATGGAAATACAAAGTTGGTATTTAAATACAAAAACTAAGTCGGTATTTAAAAGGAGGTACAAAAATGAATAAGTTTACCATCAAAGCCAATTGATTATAAGGTTATAGTACTCAGATGAGGGGTGGTATTGGCACAGAGATAGTCAAACAGATTAGTGGAACCGAATAGAGTCCAAAACTAGACCCAAACATATATAGTTATCTTATTTATGACAGCACTTCCACTGAAATTCAGTAGATAAGGACAACTTTTGAAAACATGATACTACACCATCATGTGGCTAGCAACATGGGTCAAAACACAGCATTTTTCTTGCTACATTCCTCTCATCATATCCTAACATTAATTCCAGGTGGATTGCATATGTGAATATTAAAGGTAAACAAAAAAGCCTAAGACAACAATAGGATAATATCTTCATGATCTTAGAATAAGGAAAGATTATTAAACAAGAAATTGGACTACATTAAAATGAAGAACTTTTGTTCACCAAAAGAAACCAGTTCGTGAGCAAAAAGGCAACCCTAGAGTATTTATAACATATATAACTAATGAGCGACTTATTTGTCAAATATATAAAGAACTCCTACAAATCATTAAGAAAACTACACACATATACACACAACCCAATAGAAAAACTGAGCTTTAATAAGTGCCTCAAAAAAGAGTATATCCAAATGGTTAAATGCAATTATCAACAGGTGTTCATCTCATTATTAAGCAGGTAAAGTAAAATTAAAACCACAATGCAGTCCCATTGTATATATGCCAGAATGGTCAAAATTAAAAAGACAAATGATATCAATGTTGGCCAGGAAGTGAATCAATTGCATCTCTTATATGCTGTTGGTTGGGATGGAAATTCCAAGAATCCCTTTGGGAAACTGTCAATACCCTCTAAAGTTGAACACATGCCTTCTCCTTGGTTACCTTGTTCAGGTTTTCCCTGAACAGATTTGGCTTATGCATACTTTTTCCAAAATGCCGATGAGGTTAGCATTTGTCCTGGACTTTTACATTTTTAAATAGACTTTGTCATTAAGTGTTGCCTTAAAATAAGCCAGGAAAGGTTTGGTGGACTTTGACTTTATTCTTCTAGCTTCTGCCATGATCTTGTCTAGTAGTGTGAGACACTCATGAAGTTTAGAGACAGTTAGTACTTTCATAATAGATTGGTAACTCTTATAGGCAACTAGAGATAACATGCCTTTCCTTCTCCAACTCTCTGCTGATGCCATGTAATTAAAATGTCCCTTTGATGGACAGCATGAAGAATGCTCACTGAAAAAAAAAAATTCTAGGACGAATAGTGTAAGAATATCTCTTCTTTCAGGCTTGGATTGTAGTGGACGTGCTTGACAATGCTGCCCCCTGCTGGCCATGTTCTATAATAACAGCCAACTGTGCCATGGCCACTATGCTTGCGTTGGCTTGCAAGAAAAACTACGTCAATAAACTCCCTGTTGGACTAGTCAATAGGAAAGCTGAGAAACTAGAAGTTAGATGTAATTCAAATATGAGCAGAAAATAGAGGCTGAGCTTTCCTGTTAAACAGTGAATCAAGAGTAGTCTAAATGATCTTGCTATGGTGGTTTTATTATATATTGCATGGTGTAAATCTACAACTGTTCATTACTTTATGTCATGCTTTGGCAATACATTTTTATTTCACAATAAATTCTCTTGGGAGCCATGAGTTCAAATGAGTGGAAGTGCATATTTAATAAAAAATTAAGTACCATGTTTCAGTTTCTCAAGGAAGCTGATGATAAATGTATTACAGTAAGTCCTTGAATAACATCATTCTGTTCAAAGTTGTTTCATTATAATATTGATGAGAAAAAAAAATGTCAATTCTCAGCTGGGGCTACTGTGTGTGTGTGTGTGTGTGTGTGTGTGTGTGTGTGTGTAGTTTGCACGGCCTTCCCGTGTCTGTTTGGGTTTTCTCCAGGTATTCCAGCTTCTTCCCACATCCCAAAATGTGCATGTTTTGTTCATTGGCCTGTCTGAATGGTCCTAGTGTGAGTGGGTGGGTGGGTGTGATGTACCCGAGACAGGTACTGTCTAGGTCTGGTGGCCTGAGCTGGCAGGTTAGGGACCAGCCACCTGTGACCCTGAACTGGAATAACTTGGTAAATAATTATCCTGTTTGTTCTTATAAATCTGTCTTAAATGTATGTATAGCTCCCATTTATTTCAATGTTTAATATTAGAAGTGTTTTGGATCTTTATTTAGAAGTTTGGTGATTTTTTTTTTTTTGTGATCAGAAATATGCTATAGGTACTTAACTCTGTTTATATCCATTAGCCTATGATAAAATTGGTTTTGTTATAAGTCGTTTCACTTAAAGTTGACATTTCCAAGAATGTATTGACGATGTTAAGTGAGGACTTACTATATTTTCACAAAATATTTGTTGGCCTCAACTATCCATCATGGGGCACAATGAACACAAAGAAAACCTGAAGACACAAATGGACTGAAAAATTATCCACATATACATTAAGGTAGTAGCTATTTTAAGAAGGATGTAGGAAGACACAAATGTGAGTTTACATATTACTCCATAAAACATGACTTTTCATTAAGATCAAATGACCATGGAAAATGAGTTTTACTCATTTTTAAATTTCAAATTTTCTTCTGCAAACACAAAAAATAAAGTGATAGCTGTCAATGGCTCCATTAGCAGAACAAGAACTTTGCAAACAGCTAAACAACACCTGTTTTATAGTGGTGTCATCAATATCTCAAATAGAAAATAATTCTAATAATGGATATATTTATATCTCTAATTCACAGAATTAAAGTAAGCTTTTAAATTCATTCCAAGTGTAGTGGTTCTCAATTTGGGGTGATTTTGTTCCCCAGAGAGAGAATTTTTTGAATTAAAAATATTTTCTATGGAGAAGAGTCAGTTGACGGTGTCAACAAACTAATAAACATAGATGTAACTTCAATAAAATATTGCTAGCATTTTACAAAAAGTATTAATAAGACAAAATTAAAAATATATTCTTTAGAAACAATACTAGATGTGGCTAAAAAACTAATTTATGTATATGAATATGTATCAAAAAGCTATTCTGTTTTTTCAAAAAAATTCAGATCTTCAATATAAATAGTTTCTAAAATTTTTACTTTAACGTACATATGTATATATGATTTTAATATTTTAGAAGGGATTTAATTTTTGAAAATTGGCACGTCTTTTATAGGTCTAACCAATTTATTAAGGGCATCGGATGGTCAATAGATAACTGTTAATTATTTTAAAAATCACCCTTTATTCTTAAAAGTGTCCCAGTTTGGATGACTTAAATATTAATATATGCTCATTTTTATCCACGATACAGCAATTCTACTGTTAGGTAAAGGCTCACCTACTATGCACACATACAAGCAACAGAAGACATGCGTAAGAATGTTCATAGCAGATTATTGGTAATAACTCCAAACCAGAAACAAGCAAATAATCATTTAAAAGGGGGGAATGGGTAAGTAGATTGTGGTCTCACCTGTAGCCACACATCAGAATCACCTGGTGGCCTTTCAAACCACAATCCAAGAAACAAACCACAATCCGAGGATTCTTCCCTCAGTCTTTGAGACACGCTGCTGACACCTTCCTTTGCAAGTTAGGGGAATCCTGAAATCCATGCCTTGACTATCTTCCAGGTCAAGACTGTGCTAAGTACAGCCAGTCCTGAGACGTGCTTCGTAAATCTGAGTGATCAATTGCTCCTGTGGTTTCCTTTCTCTTCCTGGGTCCTTCCCCCATCCTGCTAATGGAGGTGCAGTTTAGCAGTGAGCCACCTGGCCAGGCCAGAGTCCACTTCAGTTCTCTGAGGGCTGGGATTGTGCCTCCATTATCCCGATGTCCTTATGAATTAGCTCAGCAAGTAGGATTGCGACAGTCTTGCAAGGAAAAATTTAAATTTTCATCACCAAATGACTGCACCTTGTTTTCCAGATCTGAACCTGACTCCTTCCCTTACAGCTATTAGTACCCAAATCAGCAACATCTGTAGCCTCTGTTAGCTTCCCCGGGGCAGAGACAGAGGGTCATTTCCAAACTTGGCTCCGGAATAGCACAGGTGGGGCTTCCTGGACATACCATGGCTCTTCTTAAATGCAGGCAGCTTAACCTTAAGAAGTGCTGCAGCTGCTCTCTCAGTCTTCATTTACCGAGGAAATTTCTTCTTTCCTTACATTGTGTAAGTTAAGTTGAAAAACATTTTAGTGACGATTTACCATCCTTTTTAGAGGTGCAAAAATTAATGTTTGGAGAGGTGAAGTGACCTGCTGTCTCACTGCCACTTTAACAGTGGTAAAAGTCAGGACCAAGAAGTATGCTGACCCGTGTTTGCCACGTTGAAATTGACCACGGTGGGAATATTTACACCATAGAAATAGGCAAAAGCTACAAGCCAGGGTTCCTGCCCCCTGAAAGATGGTTGTTAAGCATTTTCCACCACACCCTTCCTGAAACCCTAAATTACACTTTAAGCCACACCACTCTAAGGGAAAAGATATTTTATTACTCTTTCTGTGAGTAATATTATAGCAGCGTGGCAGTTTGTACAAGTGGAGTAGTTTGTTAAATGAAAGATAACCTCAGGAATTGAAATACAACTTTTACAGTATTGCTAGGTTACATGGTCCGCTGTAATACTTGAATTAGTGTTAAAGAATAAAATAGGCCAGACGTGGTGGCTCACGCCTGCAATCCTGGCACTCTGGGAGGCCGAGGCGGGCGGATCGCTCAAGGTCAGGAGTTCGAAACCAGCCTGAGCAAGAGCGAGACCCCGTCTTTACTAAAAACAGGAATAAATTAATTGGCCAACTAATATATATAGAAAAAATTAGCTGGGCATGGTGGCGCATGCCTGTAGTCCCAGCTACTTGGTAGGCTGAGGCAGGAGGATCACTTGAGCCCAGGAGTTTGAGGTTGCTGTGAGCTAGGCTGACGCCACAGCACTCACTCTAGCCTGGGCAACAGAGTAAGACTCTGTCTCAAAAAAAAAAAAAACAATAAAATAAATTGCAAAAGTTCTTTTGAGGCGCTGTGTTTCTATTTTATGCTTTTCTTCTGCCTACTTTTTCAAGACTTTAGGACATTTCCAAGTTTTGTGTAGTATTAGTTGCAGTACGCTAGATGGCGCTGCTACACTGTCTTTTAAGACAGATGTCAGCACTGTGGCTGAATCAGAAACTTGTAACAAGAAGTAAAACAGGAGTAGGGAGGGATACAGCCCTTTTTACCCAGTCCTAGGCAGGTTACAACTAGGATTCTAAGACTCATTTTTTTTTTTTTCAAACTCTTTAAAATTCTGTGCCGGGGGTAAATAGAGGTATTGTGAAAACATTTGTCTATGGGACATTTATCTTTTATATCTCTCATCTAAGAATCTGAGGGTGTTTTGCTAATATATTCTGTCCAGGTCTTACGGTTTAGATGGGTAGATGGATTTGCTCACAAATCCTGTGCTATACTTTTTCCATATAAAACAATAAAGTCCAGAGCGGTCGTGTTAGTCTGCAAATTGAATTTTTACACCCCAAAAAAGTGCCTTTCAGTTTAAGGGGGAAAAACAACCACCAATGCTATAAACAAGAAGATAAACTCCATTTGATGAGTGACTGTGGACTGTGTGACAAGATGACTGATTGCAGCACTCTTTTGCTATGTCTAAGCCATCACTGAAGCTGGTTAGTTGCCACTGTGTTAACCTTTTTCTTTTCTTTTCTTTTTTTTTTTTTTTTTTGAGACAGAGTCTCACTCTGTTGCCCAGGCTAGAGTGAGTGCCATGGCGTCAGCCTAGCTCACAGCAACCTCCAACTCCTGGGCTCAAGCGATCCTTCTGCCTCAGCTTCCAGAGTAGTCGGGACAACAGGCATAAACCACCATGCCTGGCTAATTTTTTCTATATATTTTCAGTTGGCCAATTAATTTCTTTCTATTTTTAGTAGAGACAGGGTCTCGCTCTTGCTCAGGCTGGTTTCGAACTCCTGACCTTGAGCGATCCTCCTGCCTCGGCCTTCCAGAGTGCTAGGATTACAGGCTCTTTCGTTTTATTATTCAATATTTCAGGGATACAAAATGGAATGGAAAATAACGTAAAAATACACGCACCCACCACCCAGCATAAGCAAAGATGATGAGTACATTTCAACACCCTGTGGATTAGCAACATTTGCTCTCACTGCCCTTCCTCCTTAGGGTTTAGACTTTGATTGTTTTCATTCGTGTCTCTGTCATCTCTCATACTGAATTTGTCCTTTGCTTATGTAAGATAGTCCTGTAAACCTATATATTTTATATGCCTGAAGTATTTCATAACAATAACAAATCATAAAAAAAATGATATTCACAGTCTTTGCGGCTAGTTTGTCTTCAGATTCCCTTGTTAAATGGAGCTTGTGTTATTTCTTATTGGAATCAATGATTTTAAAATATTAGAAGGTGATAGACGTAGAGTTAAAAAGCTTTGTAGGGTAATTCAGCCTCTTAGAAGTTCAGTTTTCCAAAAACCTACAAATGGAATGGTAGGATCTTAGACATGCTCACATTCCACTTGAAAATGCCAAGTAGCTCTTCAAAGTGGTGGCGAAAATTCCTATTCCTACCTCTGCGGTGTGAGAGCTCCTGTTTCTCATCATCCTCCCAATTCCTCCCATGTTTTTACTTTTTAATATTTACAAAGATAGAATAGAATAATTACCTTTTGTGTTCCCGTCATTCGACGTTAACAATTATTAAAATTCACGGCCAATCTTGAATCTTAGGTATTCAACCCCCTGCAGACTCCTTGAGGTTATTTGAAGCAAATCTTATCATTCCAGGATATTATTTTAAAAGATAAGGACTCTTTCTTTTAAACATAGCCACAATACCACAGTCATGCTTCAAAATAACCAACAATCCTTCCTTGTTAACATAAAATAACCGGCCATGGTTCAAATGGTCTCATAACATTTTTATGGTCGTGTTGACACCCACACAAAATAAGATTCATCGATTGCACTCGTTGCTGTGTCTCTTCAATATCTCTTAATCTGGAGGTTCTTCTCCCCCATCTCTCTCTTTTTCCCTTGGTGTTTATTTATTGAAAATCTTGGATTGTTTGTCCTATAGACTTTCTCATAGCCTGGATTCTAGCAAGTGCACTTTGTGCAACATGCTCCTCTGTGTGTGTTCTGAACACCGGTGTCAGATTTTGATCAGATTGACGTTCAGATTTTTTTTTTTTTTTTGGTCCCATAATTTGCCAAGTGCTCTGGTACATCCTTTCAAGACTTCTTTCTAGTCCAGAAATTGGGCTTCGCTGCAAGGACAAAGGTCAGATTTCAGACAAGGAGAGGCAACATTCCCAGTTACACATGTCTTATGTTCTCCGTGATTTTTCAGTTCTCTCTTTACCTAGGTCTGATGACAATCTTGGAGGGGAGTTTTCGGATTGAAACATTTACTGCACAAAATAATAATTTCTTTGCCAAAAACAACTCCCTGTGTGCTTTGGGTCTGGCAGGTCCCTCGTTCTCCAATGGTAATCTAATTTTACTTTAGACTCCATCCAGTGGATTCAGGATTGGAGTCCAGGAAACTTAAAAATTCTCTTTTATTGTTCTCTTTAATTAATAAAAAAATAAACCAGACATCCTTCCAGGTTTCCAGGCTATTTGGCTAAGTTAGGAAAAAGCAGAATAAATACAGTGAAAGCTAATTACTCCAAAAAAAAAAAATCCCAGAGAAAAGTGATATGGGATTTTCTCACTCCATTCTTGGTTAAAATTATTCAGTCTTGGTAAACAATCCATTACAGAAAAAAATGGAGATCTGTAATATTGTTGAAATTTAATTTCTTATTTATCTCCTTTTTTCTTTAGATTCTGGACGGAGAATTGACAATTGACTTGACAAACGGAAGAAACCTAAAAGAGAAAAGTAGAGCCTTCTGGTTTAATTTGATGCAAAGTTTATAAAGCTCGAATGGAATGTGGCATGCTCATCTTGGTCTAAGTACCTAAGAGATTTCAAATGATGACCACAAACAGAAACAGAATAGGGGAAAAGGTCTCTGTTATTTTCTAAGCCTTGGGCTGGTGTTTGGGAATTAATAACACACATGCATTACAGGGTCCCTTTACAAAGCTGGACTTGGTTGACTAGGGTAGGTGTGTGTTAATACCAGCATCTTTCTTGCGTGTTAGTGTATTATGGCAAGTTTTCTCATGTGCAAATACTTTTTTGTGGCATGAAGAGCATTATTTGAATCATGGCTCATTACAGTCTTTCAAAAAATCATTTTCAATTGTTTTTTTGCTCTGGCTTAAATTTGGTTCAGCAAAATATCGTTTCGAAACAAAATCTAAATATTGAAAAGTGGCTAGTTAGTGATTGAGCGACTAAAAGAAACTGTTTTTAACTTTGAGACTGATCAAATTACACAAAGGAAGTATTTTGCAGGGTGGCGATATTAACTAACTTACTTGGTGATTAAATGTTGCACTTTCTGAAGTTATACTAGCTACATTTTTGAAGGGTTCATTGATTGTGATTATAAACCATCCTTGAACACAAACACTTCACTAACAGGTAAGAAATCTATATTACACACAACTAACAGATGTAAGGAGATAAGGAGTGAATGCTACGATATGATTATGGCCACAGACCAGAACACAGACTTCAGAGGTAAGAATGTAGGAAAACTCAGTTTTTTCAAGCTTTTCCAATTACACACACTTGAAGACTAACAACACCATCATCAGAATCGTCTTTTAGATGCAGGTGAGAAATATACAAACACACACACTCATTGCATTGCTAAGTCTTCCTTCCGTTTTGTGGTTCAGCCAACAGGGGGTGACATGCACTCTCTCTTTTTCTTTCTCCAGTGAATGAACATGATCTCGTACTTTATGGCGACAACATTCCACAGGACGATAGTTCTGTCCTGTTCCCGAAGCCCCTACCTTCATCTGCCCTGGTTCGGGCTGTTCTCAGAGGATTCTCTCTGGTCTCCCAGATTCCAGTCTTCCAGGTTGCTGCCAAGAGAGGTATTTATGACTACATATCTTTCCTGTTTAAGATCTCTCAAGGACAGAGTCTCTTCTGGGATTCAGTGGCATTTCGGTATAGCCATTTATCACAGGGAACTGCCATCATTTATTTATGTGCCTACTTTTCATGCTAGTGCATGAACTCTAGAACAGGGATCTTGCCTCAAAAAAAGTTTTTTTGGTGGCCTTAACTCCTAGTGTGATGCCTAGCTCATAGCATGCTGTTCCCCACTTAAGAGATTAACCGATCATATTGGTAGTTGAGGAACTCTATTTATTGACCCTGTTGCATGTTGACAAATATATAGGGGTTCACTTGCTCCCTTTGCCTTGCGTCTGACTCACATGGCATGAAGTCAGCGGGGGTGGGGTGGGGTGGGGTGCTGAATCCCTGTGTCACCGCTTGTTATATTGATTTACAGAAGCCTCTAGAGTTAACCATTTCTTTAAACATACATTTATATATTTTGAAAGTTGACCACCTTCGCAGGGAATAGTTGAGAAGAAAATCTAGGTTAGAGACGGGGAGGGTGAGGAGTGGGTTGTGCCTTAGAGAAGCCAGAGGTGGGTGGGTGGGGAGCAAGATTCCCAGTGAAAAAGGGAGGCTTCCAAAGAAATATTTAAACCTTGCAACCAAGGAAGTGCTGGGCTTGGTTTCTCCATTAGCAGCATCTCATCAACCATTTTTGACACCTGGCCAAAAGAGTTTTGCTAACTCTTGAACAAGGCAATTAAAATAAATGGTTGATTTTTTTTAAAAAATCAGGTTTTTTTTTTAGGTCTAATTCTTTTTTTTTTTTTAAACTGGCAACACATGGTAAAAAGAAACTCAAACACTACAAAAAGGATGAAATAAACGTTTTTTTAAAAATGGCAATCAAAATATCTCTTGTTTTAATTTGTCTATTTCATCTTGCTTAGTATTTCTTTTTTCTCATTTAAAATGCTCCCCCCCACCCATGTAATCCTAGCACACTGGGAGGCCAAGGCAGGAGGATTGCTTGAGCTCAGGAGTTCGAGACCAGCCTGAGCAAGAGCGAGACCCCCGTCTCTACTATAAATAGAAAAGAAATTAGCCAAACAACTAAAAATAGAAAAAATTAGCCAGGCACGGTGGCGCGTGCCTGTAGTCCCACCTACCTGGGAGGCTGAGGCAGGATGATCGCTTGAGCCCAGGAGTTTGAGGTTGCTGTGAGCTAGGCTGAAGCCACAGCACTCTAGCCAGGGCAACAGAGTGAGACTCTGTCTCAAAAATAAAAATAAAATAAAATAAAATGCCTCCCCAAAGCTGAAATAATTTTATTTTCAAAAAGATTGGTCTACAGCCAACATATTTTTTTAGAGCATTGCTGATCAGAGTGTTGAAGAGGCTATATATGAAGTGTAGGTCTGCAGCCATTCATGTTTATACTTCTCCTTCTCAAGTCGGGTAGAGACAGCCCCTTAGGGTGTTTACCAAAATCAGCAGTGAGCAGCTGGTACAGGGTGTGTGCCGAAATTAATGTGGCAGGTGAATCAGATGCCTGCTAGTTTCTGGTTGCAAAAATCAAAGATGGATTAAAGCTCTCAGAACGGTTCATCTGAGCTTGCAAAATTTTTTCCTTTTTATATCTTGCTGGCAAGTAATATTCAGCATGAAAAAGATCTGGGATAGAACAAGATGCTTATTCTGTTTTGTCTAGACGTGGAACGCCTGCCCTAGACTCCTTTGAGTTTAGAAGAAAAGGTGAAAGTTATTGCTATAGCTAAATAAGTCCCAGTTGGAAAAGATTTAAGACAAAAAATGCTCATGGCATGTTGATATTTCAAAGAGGTAACATGAGGAGACTTTTATATTGTGGATTTGAATGAGTGTGATCACTTACTATTTACTCCATTTTGAGGCTATAAATTCTTAAAGGGTGTTGACAATTTAAATATTTCTTAATGTGGTCTCTATTACATTATAGAAAAAGCTGTTGAAATGGAAAAAGGAGTTCAGAAGAGAGACAGGCTGAAGCTTTGGCGGGAGAATCCAGTGTTTCAAAGGCATGTGATAAAATGAATCAAAAGAAAATATTTGGAGATACAGACCAAGAGAACCCAATGTATATAAAGGGATTTTTATGACAATTTGAGGCTTCTACAGCACATTGACCTAAACAGTTGTGGTCCAAGAAGAAAGTGTTTAATATGTGGCTCTGTAAATATTGTTGTTGGTGATGAAAAGTTTATTATGGAGAAAGAGGGAAGTTTGTGGATGAAGAAAAGTAAAATTTCGAGGCAACGTATCTAAATATCTTCAGTGACTTCAGAACATTTTTTGAAATATAGATAACAGAATAAAATATTTTCTTCCAGTATACAATAAGAACTTAAAGTGAGAATCTGAGCAAATAGTTTAATTAATTCTTGCCTGAAACATTCCAAACAGAAATAACAATGTACCTTAATTAAAATTTTATTTACGTAAGATGTTCAGTGGTTCACGTAAACCTAGTAAAAGCATATGGTATTAATAATTACTCAGACTTGGTACTGAGTATTAACTGTGTTTTCTGAACACTCACAAGTTGAATATTCTCAAAGAGAAATGGCTAAGTTGGTTTCTTCATCTGGTATTCTTTTAGTCTAGGCGGCATCTCTTTTGTTCCAGTATTTACATGAAGATAATGCTTTGCTGTTTTTCCATTTTAAGTGAGCAGAAATGGTTGTAGGAGAGTCCAGAATGAGAAAAACAATGACAATTTGAAAAGTATACCTCCTCCCTTATTCTAGAACTTTCCATTAGGTTTTCTTTGATGGCCAAAATCTCACTGGCTGACCTCTCTTACCCTGGTCTGCCTTCTGTGATTCTGTTTGGGATGGGGGAATGGAGGAGGAGAGAGTTAGTTGATAGGGAGCTGAATTAGAAGCCAGCAGCAGGACAAGGAGATTGAGAGAGAGGGAGGGAGAGAGAGAGAGGTCCACTTTCCCTTCACTGCAGGAAATGGAAATCCCACGCTGGTTTGTTTTAGTTTTCACTGATTGCAGAAGAATTCCTATCCCTTGGGGTTTACATTCATTTGTGTCCTCTCCAAATCTCCCTACTTATCTTTACACAAACTCCCAACCATCAGTTGGACAGAACTCCAAATGAATGAACGCGTTCCGGACCCACGCTGTGTGGCGGGATTACGTAGCTCACTTTGGCAAGGGAGGAAAACCTGGGTGATGTTTAGCAAGTTCCACAATGACACGGGGGACCTCACGGGGAGGCGGCTCATGCCAAAACAGACACACTCAGCTCTCCTCCCTGTGCACAGAAATAAGCAGGTCTCGGGGAGCCGGTGCAGACTTCTAGAAATAGAAGGTGAGCTCCAGCTCCCAGCTGGAGTTTCCTAGCTCCAGTTTTTGGTTCTTTTTTGCACGGTTGAGCCTGCAGAAGTGGGTGCAGGAGAAAAAGAGGGGAGACGTGAGAGACCCCATGCTTCTGGGGCTAAAGAGGTCCCAGTAAAGATGGCACTTGGAAGTGGTCAACTGTTGCTTGCTCTTCAATTAATTAATTGAAAAAAATGTTCCTTGAGTGGCTGTCTTTTATTGCCAGACAATGTTCTAGGAGCTAGGACTACAGTAGTGAAAGATCAAGGCCTTGGCACTGTGGAATTTATATTGTGTTATATAGAATATCGATTACATCCCAGGAAGGGAGGCAAACAATAGCCAAGTACACAAATAGTCTGTGTCATTTCATCAAGTGATTAGTGCTGTGAAGACAAATTAAGCAAGGTCAGGGAATAAGTATTTCTTTTTTTTTTTTTGAGACAGGATCTCACTCTGTTGCCCTGGCTAGAGTGCTGTAGCGTCAGCCTAGCTCACAGCAACCTCAAACTCCTGGGCTCGAGCGATCCTTCTGCCTCAGCCTCCTGAGTAGCTGGGACTACAGGCATGCGCCACCACGCTCAGCTAATTTTTTCTATATATTTTTAGTTGGCCAATTAATTTGTTTCTATTTTTAGTAGAGATGGGGGGGGTCTCACTCCTGCTCAGGCTGGTTTCGAACTCCTGACCTTGAGTGATCCACCCGCCTCAGCCTCCCAGAGTGCCAGGATTACAGGCGTGAGCCACCACGTCCAGCCAGGGAATAAGTATTTAGGTCATTAAATATGACATGTCCAAGTTTGATTCAAAAGTGTAGTTTATTATATCTCAAACAAGAAGCATTGCAATTAATCAAAGCATGCACCTAAACCATTGACACAGTTTTGCAATCTTAACAGTAGCTTTTTTAAGCCAGCAGTGAAGAAACCTGGAGAGTGAGTGGTAATGAAAGTGCGAAAGGCATTTTCCACAGCTTGTTGAGAACGGAACATTTTTTCTTGCAAGAAGTGGCCCAAAGCCTGGAAGAAGTAGTACTCAGTTGGTGCAAGGTCTGGTGAATACAGTGCATGACAGAGAGTTTCCAAGTCCAGCCTCTGTCGTTTGAGCAGCGCTGTTTGTGCGACATGTGGCTGAGTGCTGTTTTGCAAGAGGATTGGCCTGTCTCTATTACCAATCTCAACTGCTTAATCACAAGCATCCTCATCATTCCATCCAATTGGTTGCAGTAGACATCCACTGTCATCGATTGACCAGGTTTCATGAAGCTATAGTGGATGATACCAGTGCTGGACACCAAACAGACACCGTTAGCTGTTTTGGATGAATATTCTGTTTGGAGCTGTGTTTTGACACTTCATCTTTATCCAACCATTGTGCTGGACGCTTGTGATTGTCAAAAAGAATCCATTTTTCATCACATGTAACAATACGGTGTAGAAATGGTTTGCCTTTATGTCGTGACAGCAAAGAAAGGCAAGCTTCGAGACGACGTCTCTTCTGACACTTGTTTAATTCATGGGGACTCATCTATCCAGCTTCTTTACCTTGCCCATTTGTTTCAAAGGGTTCAATGTTGTTGGAATAGTAACGTCAAACCTGCTAATTCACATATAGATTGAGATGGATTCACTTCCACTACAGCTTTCAGCTCATCATTATCTACCTTGGTCTTGGGCCGCCTACTTGGCTCATTTTGAAGATGAGAATCACCAGAAGAGAACTTCTCCACCACTGACGTACTGTGCGTTCATTAGGCACATCCTTCCCAAACACTTCACTGATATTTCGAGCTGTCTGTGCTGCATTGGTTCCATGAAGTAACTCACGTTAGAAAATAACGCGAATTTTTGACTTACCCATGATGCCACAAACATTGCTCTAAAAAATTCTGAAAGATCATCACAAGCCAAAATGTATCGTGAGGATGTACCTTCACAATAAAAATAAAACAAGAAGTGTCCAAGTGAAATGTCAGAGATGTCAACTGTCAAACGTAGTACTTAAGGAAATAGGACATTTTATACTTGATAACCTAATAACCTTGTGTTTGTGTGTGGATGTGAATTTTAGGTGAGCAGTCAAGGAAGACTTCTCCAAGGAGGAGAAGTCTTCCACTTCTCCATTGGAACAGAGAACCTGTAATGAAGGGCAAACAGGCCATGGGAACAATTTATCGGTAACACTGGGGTGTGCTTTCCTCTTTCTCAGCAGGATGTACTTGTGTGCAGCTTGTCCCCAGAGTGTGGGACCGCAGCCCTACTTCCTGAATCACAGAGAGAGTCCAGGGCCCTAGAGAGTGGCAACTTCCACCGCAGCCAAGTGGAGGGACCAATGCCAGAGCCGTGGCCGGGCTCAGGGGACTAGATCTGAGATAGGGGCGACGGGGTGAAGGGACTGGCAGAGCCTTTGACTGTCACAGGCTACGGACTGGGCTGGGGTGGGGATAGGGCATAGTCGGCTCTGGAAGTGCAGGGTTTGAACCTTAGCAGGCTACTTATCAGCTCGGTACTTTGGGTGAATTATTTAACCTCTCTGGGTGTTAGTTTCTTTATCTGGAGAATGGGTTAACAGAGGTCGTCCTCTATTACAGGGCTGTTGTTGGGATTAACAGAGCTAATTCACATGCAGGGTCCTTTTACCTAAGTGCTGGCTGCTACTAACATATGTCCCATGGTAGGACCTCCCCCCCCCCACTCTCCCCATTCTCCCACCTACTTTTCAGAAGGTTGATGGGACCCTTTACAATACCGCCATTCTTCTTCCCGCTGGAAGCCACTTGGCCAGGGCCTACCCCTGGCCCCTGCGTCTTTCTTTACTGAACCTAAACACAAAGAGCTGGTTGTTTTCACCACCAGGTCAGCATGGCATCCTAAGGGCACATGCCATGGATGCCTTCCAGTGGCCTTTCCTGACATTTGAGAGGATTTCTTCCGTAGCATTGGGTGAGACTTTCTGGCCTCTTTCTACCTAAAGTCGAGGAGAAAAAAATTCCAATTGGGAAACCTAGCTACATGAAGCACCTGTGTCTTTAAATCTTCATATGGAGAACTGTGGTCAATAGCATGTAGGAAAGGATAAAAGAAATGGAGATACAGTTTGATAGAAGAAATAAGACCTAGCATTTGACAGATCAGTAGGGTGACTACAGTTTACAATGATCTATTATTTAAAAATAGCTAAAAGAGAAGAATTCAGGCATTACTAGTATAAAGAAAAGACAAATATTTTAGGTGGTGGATATCCCATTTATAGTGATTCGATCTTTACAAATAATATGATTGTATTAAATTATCACATGTACCCTGAAAATACATACGTCTATTATGCATCAATAAAAAAGTAAAATGATAAAAAAAAAACACGGACTTTAAAAAACCCAAAAGATGGGAAGTAAACTAGTACAACCTCCATGGAAAACAGTATGGAGATTCCTCAAAGAGCTGAAAGTAGACCTACCATTTGATCCAGCAATCCCACTACTGGGTATCTACCCAAAGGAAAAGAAGTCATTTTATGTAAAGGCCACTTGCACCTGTATGTTTATTGCAGCACAATTCACAATTGCAAAGAGAATTGGAATCAACCTATGTGCCCATCAAATGTGTATATATGAAAATGTGGTATAGAGATACCATGGAGTACTACTCAGCCATAAAAAAGAATGAAATAATGTCTTTCGCAGCAACTTAGATGAAACTGGAGGTCATTATCCTAAATGAAGTATCTCAGGAACAGAAAAACAAATACCACGTGTTCTCACTTATAGTGGGAGCTAAACAACGTGTTCACAAGGTCCTGCAGAGTGGTATAATGGACTCAGGAGACTTCCAAGGGGGCAATATGGCGGGAGTGGGTAAGGGATCAAAAATTACCTATTGGTTACAATGTGCACAATTCAGGTGACAGGCTCGCTAAAACCCTGACTTCACCACTATACGATTCATCCATGTATCAAAAATCCACTTGTGCCCACTAAACCTACTGAAATAATAAAAAAAAAGGAAACAAAAAGTTTTAAAAAAGATTTTAAAAAAAATAACCAAAAGAAATGGAGAACAGTGATTGTTTAGAAACACTGATCTGGTCATGACACTCCTCCACGTAAGGTATTTTAGTATTGAAAGTGGCCCGTTGCCCACTGAGTGAAGCCCAAAATCTGGCTTCAGAAGAACTTTCCTGCTCTGCCTCTACTTACCCTTTTAGATTCATCCCTCCACACTCCTTTTGTTGCGCCTGGTGATTCCAGCCTCAGCAGACTTCTTTCAGTTCCTGCAGCTGCCGAGCTCTCTCTGGCTTTGCTGTGTGCTGTCTCCTCGGCCTGGAACACTGCTCCTGTCCCCTGTCCCCTGCTGTCTTCTACTTAACCCCCTCTGATTCATCCTCACGGGCTCAGATGTGTCATTCCTCCCTCAGGGAGGCCTCCTGGGCACTCCTCTCAGGTGCTGCCCAGCAAGGCCACCGGAGGACGGTGAGAAGACAGGGGGCGTTTTCTGCGAGAGAAAGAGGCCATCCTTGAAGCCAACCATGACAAAGCAATGACACGCATCTCATCCGCAGAGTCCAGCCCTAACTGGCTTCTTTCCCCAGTGGGTATGGGGAGCCTCAGCGCTTTCTGACTTACATTTAGATTTGTCCCACCCCAGCTCTGCCCTTTGTCAGCTGCGTGACCTCGTGCAAGTCAGTTAGGATCACTGAGCAGCGATATCCTGGTAGGACTAACAGGAAAAACACTAGAACCTACTTTATAGAGATTTGTGCGAATTAAAAGAGATAACACAGTGACTGGAACAGAACATAAAAGGAAATGCTAATGACAGCAGTCGGTAGGAGAGGACGGAACAGTAGTGACAGCAGCAGTGGTCCAGGTACCCTTCCAAGGTAAGAGCATACAGGAGCTGTCTCCAGGATTGCTACCTGCAGAGTGGGTCTTGCCCACGTGCCATTTCCTGAGGGTGATGGGGAAAAGTCCCTGGGGCCCCAGAGGAGGCGGGACATATGCATAGCCCGCTGCTGATTGGATATATACGTATGCTTATTGCTGGTTGGGTGCTCTTTCAGTCCTGCTACTGATTGGTCGCTTTTGAATCCCACCGCTGATTGGACGAACCTCATGCTGAAAGCTGATTGGTTATGTGTAATCCCACGGAATGTATAAAACTGGAGGAGAACAAGGAAGGGTGCTCAGAATTTGGTGGCATGTCCCTCTGAGCCTGCCAGCAAAATAAAGGCTGATTCTCCGACTCTCTGTGTGCAGCTCGGTTCTTTCCCCGGTCACCCTGTAACACTCGCTGTCGCAAGGGCAGACAGCTGGGAAGTCTCCTCTGCCGTCCTGCTCTGTCACTGCCCAGGGTGGACAGCCATTCAGCAGGGACCCCACGGAGCTGAAGGACAAGAAGTGGGGTCTGGACGCCACAGGGAAATGGGAGAAGAAGATGGAAGAACCCTGGGGAGGGCGGGGGGCAGCTGGGAGAGACTGCATGTCCAGGGGGAAAGAGGCCACCTCTGTCCCCAACACCGCCGGCACACATGCAAGCATGCACGTGCACACACACGCACACGACAGTGAAAAGTGGGAGGGAGGGAAAGCTTTAGTGACAGGGTCAAAGAGCTCCTCTTCCATCCCTCTCTCCCCTTGTGGACCATATAATAGCTTAAAATGCACTTTAAGTTTGAACTAAAAGACCAAATTTCATGCATTTTTCTGTGCCCTATTTGAGGGTGGGCATTTGGGCTTGTGCAACTGTTCCCTTCTTCCTCCTTCCAGCCCCACGGGGTGGTGGTGGTGGTGGTGTGAGCACGCTATTATGACTGCCACCGCCAGCCATCGACCCTCCGCTGAGGTTACGAGCTTTCTGGATTTCCTAGGGTGATCAAAGTGGAGACGCGAGGTGTGAGAAATTGAGGTCAAAGTGGGGGTCAAGCCTCCCTGGAAATGTGTTTCTGTGTTTGAAACCCAGCCCACCTAAAGAACTAGGAGAAAAGGCAGTCCTTCTTGGATATTAGGCTACACGCCCCCGAGGCTCTTGCCACACCCCCCAAAAGCCGCTAGACTCTTACTTACCTCTGATATTTAGATTTGAATCCCTTTTCTTAAGGGATTGGCACAGAAAAAGATTACTGAAAGGCTGTCAGTTTCTCCCCTCCTTTAGGAAGAAGAGATCAATGTTGAGCGTGGCATGGTTTTGAGCGTGGCATGACTGTACACACTCCTGGCATGACACTATTCAAAATCTGCTGCACAAATGCCAGGTCACCCCAAGCACGAGAGCAGCCAGTGGCTCTGCACTCAGCTTGCAGAAACAACTCTTCCTTCTTTCCACATTCAGGGCTGACGACATCCATGCTCTGGAGATGCACTGTGGATAGGACAGTAAATTAAATAGGAAACAGGACAAGGCGTGACCATAACACGCAGTACAGCAAAAGAGCTAAAACGGAATGCAGCCCTCACAAAGCGTTTCCCAGGGCGCCCGTGACTTCAGCACAGTTTGGGGACACTGGTGTCAAAGTTTTAAAAGATGAAGGAGTTTAAATACAAAACGAAACCAGAATGTTACCCTTTTTTTTTTTTTAAGAATGTGTGCTAAACTCCATGTAAGTTTCATGTAACGTTCTGCTCTTTTTACCCATGTTATTTCTTTCAAATTTCAATGTTGATTTTAAAGACTGGAGGAGTGTTTGCATGTTTGTCTGATTCCATGATGGAAACACCTTTACGGGGAACCCGATGATTGCTATGCAAAATGAAGATAAACTGCAAAGAATTGTTCCCAGCAAGGCTGAGTTGTCTATAACAACAGCCTAGGAAACATCTGATCCTGAGAAGACAGAGGAAATTAAGCTCTGGTCAAAGTACTTGCAGAGAGAGCATCTAAGTGGGTAGGGACAACCTGTCTGCAACAACTGGATCATTCTATAATAAGAGAGGACTTCGGGTTTAATGCTGACTTGATAAACTATGGGGTGCATAAAAACAATGATGCCAGCTACTTTTGTGCACAGGACTTAATACTATGCTGAAGCACATTTGAACCAATCACTCATGGTATCATTAAAGAATGGTCAATTTCCAGCCAACCTGAACTAAATCAATGTACCCAACTGTAGGCAGAGACTGCTAGTTGTCTCGTACTATCTACACTTCCCTTCTCACATGCTAATGAAGTTACTGGCTGAGCACAACACAAGACTCCTTCCTTTGTAGCTAGGTGTGCCAGTGATCAATACAGGCTGATGGTTTTCAAATGGGAGTGAGGTGTGTGGCCCCTTGGGTTGTACCTCCCGGTTTTTCTCTTAACAGGTAAAGGCACGACCTGCCCTTCCCCGTGTTGTCTTTTCTGCCAGCTAGAATGCAGACATGGTGGAGAAGTCAACTTGAACTGGGACACAGAAACTGTGTTTTGAGGATTATAGGACACAAAAAAAGTAATTTGAATCTTTGATGACTATGTAGACTCCATAGTATCCCTGAATTGCCTTCTCAGATTTTTATATGAGAGAGGAATAATATACTAGCTTTATAAAGCCACAGTGGGGTTGGATTTCTCTTATAGCAACTGAACCCACATCCTAACTCATACACCCACATCTTAGCTTTAATATGGTTGGGCACTATGGGTATTTCTTTTACTCATGAGAAGACAGTGTCCTTTCTGCTTTTCTTTTGTAACACATATTCCATGTGTAGCCCTATGGTAATTGGAACAAAAATAGTAGATTTAAATGTTATGCTATTTCAGTTGATTTAGTGTACTGTTTCAGTGTAGTTTGATTTCTGTAGTATCTAGGCAGCTAGCTGCCAATAGAAAGCAATATTTCTATTCATCTGTGATGAATTAGGTAGGTGACCCTGCAGATTCAACTTTAGTTATTGGTAAGTCCACGTTCCAAACTAGATTTACTCTTGAATTTAATGGACATGACGAGACAAAAAGTATCAAGTGCAAAGAGTATGCTATTCTATATTGGTAACTACTTTAGTTGGTTGAGAGGGAATCTCTAGGAGGAAAAGATAGAATGAGTGTTAAGCAAGACTTAAAAATCCCTTTCCAAATTTCTTTCTTTTGAGAAAGGGTCTTGTTTTGTTGCCTGGGCTAGAGTGGAGTGGCATCATCAAGTTCACAGCAACCTCAAACTCCTGGGCTCAAGTGATTCTCCTACCTTAGCCTCCCAAGTAGCTGGGACTACAGGTGTGTGCTACCATGCCTGGCTAATTTTAATGTTTTATATTTTGCAGAGATAGGGTCTTGCTATGTTGCTCAGGCTGGTCTCGAACTCCTGGCTTCAAGCGATTCTCCTGCCTCAGCCTCCCAAAGTGATGGGATTACTAGCATGAGCCACCATGCCCAGGTCCCTTACAAATTTCTTAAATTTCAGTTTTCTAACTCAGCTTACAGCTTATAGGCAAGTAAGGAAAATAGCCCTTTATCAGAAGGACGTTCCACTCAGAATTTCAGCTTTATGTGAGCCATTAGAAAAATAATTAAGATTTCCTGAATGTTTATGTGTCTACAGTGCTGCTAAAGGCTACATGCATTATATTATAATCCTCAGAATACAAGATAGGTAGTACCACTGTTATCTACATTTTGCTGACAAGGAAAGTGACACTTACGGAGTGTTCATAACTGGCAAAGTTTACACCTCTAACATTGGCACAGTTGTGACTTGAATTCCAGCCTGACTTCTAGTTCCCAAACTCTTACCCCAACTCTATTTTGCATGTATATGCAAAACCAATGGATTTTTTGTGGTGTTCCTAACAATGGCATTTTTCTCTGGTCCAGCTATTACTACACTATTTTTGCCTTGCACTTGTAAGTGTCTTATTGTTACTGTAAAGGGGCTCACAGAGAAGAAGCTGGAAAAAAGTGCTAAGAGTAAAATGGTTACATCAATGTTGTCAACACGTAGAAAATCTGGTTTGGTTCTAACAGTGGAGGGTAGTTGCTAACAGTAAAGATTTTAATCTCAATTAGCCTTTTAATATATCTAAATGACATCATTACATAGCAATGATGTTAATTTTTGCTATACAGATATATACACAAATGAACTTTGTGTTTTTATTACTGTATCCCTTCTACTGAGCAGAACACCTTTAGGACTCATTTAAAAAGAGCCTTCAAAGTCCATGCCAATCAAATGTTCTTTGTTTTTAGCTGATTTTAGTTTTTTTTATTTTTAAAATTTTGATAGATTTAGGGGTACAAGTGGTTTGTGGTTGTACAGATGGATTGTATAGTGGTGATATCTGGATTTTCAGTGTACCTGTCCTCAAATAGTATACATTGCACCCGACAGGTAAGTTTTTCTTCCTTCACCCTCTCTTCCAAACTCCCCCCTTATGAATATCCAGTGTCCACTATACCATTCTTTATGCCCCTGAATACCCATAGCTTAGCTCCCATTCGTGAGAACATGTGATATTTGATTTTCCATTTCTGCATGACCTCACTTAAGATAATGGCCTCCAGTTCCATCCAAGTTGCTGCAAAAGACATTATTTCATTCTTTTTTATGGCTGAGTAGTATTCCACAGTGTGTATATATCATATTTTCTTTAAGTATTCCTTGGCTGATGGGTAATTCAATTGATTCCATATGATTCTGTGTCCTTACAATTGTGAATTGTGCTGTGATAAACACACTATTGCAGATATCTTTTTGATATAATGACTTCTTTTCCTTTGGGTAGATACCCAGTGGTGAGATTGCTGGATTGAATGGTAGATCTACTTTTAGTTCTTTGAGAAACCGATCAAATGTTCTTTACAGATCAAATACTATATTGGCCCTTTGAAGGCACCTCTTTTGGCTAAATGCATTTAGATTCAAGACTAGCAAATGAAGTGAGTGTATAAGCTAAAGAATTCTGATTCCTTGAATGAAACCTAGGTGTAAAGTAATGGCATGAATTTTCTTGTGTTGCAAGTGGCTCTGAGGACACAGTTCTGAAAAATATTTTAAGCATGAGAGTAATATTGGAATAACTGTAGTTTTCTGATAGCGACTCTACAGGAAGCACTGGGATAAAATGGACCTCTGGGGTGCTTATCTTAAAAAAGTAACAAAATGCAGAAAATGAGTTCATAGACAGTGTAACTGGAGAAACTGACAGCTTCCTCTCTGGCTAAAATTCTTCCAGCAACCAAATTGCTTATCTATTTGGGTCACACTTGGTCACTGGATAATCATAGGAATTCCTCCCCTTTCTCTACTTCTTTACTTTAGGCTTAAAAAAATATATATTCCAGCATTCCTCCCTATGTTCTGGAAGCTATGTGAGGTTTAAAAACCTAGTGATAAAGAGACATGACAGATTTCTGAAGAGGTGACAAAGCTCAGTTTCCAAAGGGCAGTCTGGAGACTTCTGTCGTTCTCATTCCAACCGCGTGACAACGGTGTTGCACCCACGTTGACATCCAAGACCAAGGGAAGGACGGCCAAAGAGAATGGTCTCTGATAAGAATGCAGTGCTTTGCCTGTAGCCATCCGCAAGCTGAAGCTTGTTGGTAAGCACCCCATAAATTGTAACATGACCAACCCACTCTCTGGTTTTAGAGGAAAACCAGCTTCCACCAATTGCACAGATAACAGGTTTTCAAGTAGGAGAGGAATGGCTATCCACACTCCCTTCTTTCTCCCTGAGCTCACTGCTGTGCAAAGGGGACTGGCAAACACAATGACAGTGGTCACCGAAATCATCCCCAATCTCTGCAAATCACTCTCCCTAAGACTGAAAACCAACCATCCCAAACTCATTCCAAGCCACATAGCGGTGTCATGTTTCAACATTAATCACTGTCCCTAGCACTGGATGGTCCTTTGATTGGTGGTGCTACTTCCTGAGCCAGGTTTCTCACTATCAGCAAAATTTATACCTCATTATTCTCTTGGCGAAAGGGTTCCTCAAATTTCGTAAAGTTTTCCTCTTCCAACAGGAGGAGAAGGAGGGAGGGGACAACTCCCATTCTGAGTCGTCCTTTGTTTTTCTCTTTGAATTGTGAGTGATCCATGCTCCTCCTCCTCTTTAGCCGTCACCATAATTGATGGGCTTCTAGATTTACTGGTTCAATTAAGACTCTGTCCACATGACACCAACTGGTGGATGTGGGACCAAATCAACCATGAAAAAAAGTAGTTAATTCTGTGGGGAAAAACATCAACCCAATTGCTGGCTGATTGAATAGAACCCATTAGAGTAGCCCCTGAACCATGAGTACGTAATCCAAGGAACGTGCTACTACAGAGTTACAGAGAGGAAATCTGGAACTTTTTCAAACTACCTCCTTGACACAATGCCTTCTTCACATATACCCCTATGGCATAGCCACTCTTGTCTTCTTTCTGCCAAGTCAGGTGTTCTTTTACCTGCCCACTATTTTCTGTGAAATAACTTTCAGGCTAATTAAAATGTGAGTTCAGAGAGCTCAATCATAACAACCTCTTGTAATGAATGCCTGGTCAACCATGTTCTTTGAGTCTTACATTATAGACTGTCAAACTCTAGGGAACCATTGGATTAGAAAAGCAATTGGTTTAAAAGCCAATATGAGCACCATAGCAGGCACTGAAAATATGAAGCACTTGAGTTGTTAAAAGCCAATATGAGCACCACAGGTAGCCTATCAACTTACCATTTCCTTGGCCATCTTTATGACAAAATACCAGAATGTCAAGGCATGGGACAGCAATGTACCTGATGGGTTCCCTGTGGTTTCAGGAGTGAATGTTGTCGTGACAGGTCCACTTCCCTTGCTCACCCAGGTTGAGGTACGGGCTTGTGACATCACTTTAGTCAGTTAGACTAAGAGAGAGAATCTGCTGGGAAGATTTTGAGGATGTTTTTCTGCCCTAATAAAAATTGATCAAGGGGAACAGTGGCAGGGTGGGGGTTCCAACAAGCTGAGGATGACAGAAGAGAAAGTGAAAAGAAACTCACATCCTTGAAGATACCACTGAATTATGCTGGAACCATCTCACCTTTGGAGTTTTCTTTATAAAGGATAACAAACCTCTTATTGTTTAATGTTCCCTTAGATGAGCTTACTGCAACTTGCAGCTGAGAAGCAGCATTCTAACAGATACAAGCACAAAACCAATGTGGTGTTACAGACAGAAGTCCTATGCCCTAAAAACTTGAGCACACTGGTCTTCTTAGCTCTAGTATGATTTGAAGCTCCATCAAAGAAAAAAATAATTTCTAGACTAAATATCAGAAATTGGGGGAAAGACTCTCAAATTCACAGTGGAAATCCAATCTAAAAATTAATGTGAGGGAAAAAATGATATTGATGCTCCCCTACTAAGGCTGAAATAAGGCACACACATTATGCAAAGTGAAGGAGGCCAGACATAAAAGGCCACATATTACGTGATTGCATTTATATGAAATGTCCAGAATGGGCAAATCCCTAGAGACAGAAAGTAGATTAGGGTTTAGTAGATTAGCTAGCCTGGGGGTGGGGGAATGGGATTGACTGCTTAATGTGTAGGAAGTTTCCTTTTGGAGCGATGAAAATGTTCTGGAACTAGATAGTGGTGATGATTGTACAACATTGCGAATGTACTTAATGCCGCTGACTCATACACTTAACATAGTTGAATGGTAAATGTTAGATTATGTGTATTTTAGCACAATTAAAAAAACTGAAATAAGCATAGTGTGACAATGACATGATAGGGAGAAGATTCCTTGTCATGGACTGAAGTCATCATTAAGTCATTGAAACCTTTTATTTTTTAATTTTAAAATTGTTGATTTCCCCCCCCCATGTTAAGATAAATGCAATGGTAGCTACTTATAAAATATGTTGTCAGTGAATTGATGATTTTTAGTTTTAAAAAGTTTTTACTGAAATGAATTTTCTAAAGGCAACAAAAATACCACTTGTTTTTGGTAATTGTCTGGGCTACCAATCTGTTATGAAACATTTATTACATCCCTATATGTACCAGGATTGATCTCGGCACTGAAAATATGAAGCCCTTGAGTTGTTAAAAGAAAAAAAAACCTTGTATGAAAATGAAAATTTTGATTCTATATGAGAACTTGTTTCATGGAGAAAAGCCATTCTTACACAAATATGAAGATTTATCTGCTCGTGATAGAACAAGGTAAAATTCAAGGTAATTTTAGCAAGGTAAAATTAGGTAAACAAGGTAAAATTAGCTCTAATTAGAAGTAAATATGAAATTTTGATTGGTACATTCAAGCTCTAGGAAAGCGGGGATTGATGTTGCCAATATTTTAGGCAGTCTGTCTGGGCAAAGCTCTATCTCAAATTCCAGTTCAATATTCCATATATGCTTAGCTGAAAATAAACTATTCTTTCACAAATATGTAACAGCAGCAATATCCCTGATTAAATGAAGATTGAAGTCATCAACTGAATTGTTGAAAAGGCTAAGATATCATTAATTTATTTAGATGAGACAAATTATATATTTAAAGCAGTTACTGTTGCTTATTTTCCAATGAGGATTAATACTTTTATTTCTTGAAAACCTTTCTTTAGGAACACAATTGAAAATTGACTTAATGTCTGTCAATAAGAGATGGGAAGCTTGCTTGGAGGACTTGGTCTTCCAAATTGGGCTGGAAACATGAGTACCTTTTATTTTATATCCTCAAGTATGTATGCTGCTTGTTTTTAGCACCTTTCTTGGAGGTGGTGTGTTGTAGGACTTTCTAAATGTGGATCACTTTTGGTGGATGTAGGTCATTTTTATTGAGTTTTTTGTGTATTGATTCGATTTTCTCTTTCTCTCACTCTCTTTCCAGATTTGTTCAACTGAAGAAGTGTAGAAGGGATGATATAAATATTTTGCCTTAGCTGCAAGGCAGAGGAAACTATTCTGATACAAATTTGCCTGTAAAGGGATTGGTCTCCCGGCCCATAAAATTAAGGCACATGCAATTTAGAAGAGACCTTGGGTGAGGTCATTTTATAGAGTGTGGATATCCTGTAGATAAACAAACACAAGTTTGAGGATCTCAGTGGCTTTGGGAAAGATTCTTTTGAAGTGACTTTATTTCTTCTTGTTTTGGTACAGAGGTGTGATGAGGGGAATCCTTGGTGGTTGAATTTCTGATTTTTTTTTGTTTAATCAAAAGGGAACAGAGAAATCTCTGAGCTGGAGATTCACTCCCAGTGTTTAGTAATTTTCCAGCAGATGACACTAGATTACGGTTATAAATCTCAATAAAAAATGGTTTCCTTCCCTCTGTTGGCAGCCAGCTTCATTTATGCAGACCATTAAGAGGTGGGATGCCCCCAAATCTTTACCGCCCCCTTCTTCTGAGTCACATTGTCTGGTAGACACAAGAAGAGTACAGCTGACAGTCTATGTTTTCTCTTGTGTGGGAGCAATCTCCCTTTGATCTCAATCCTTGACTTTATGGCAGCTGGCCACATCCCGGAAGGAACAGGATGGAGTTAGGGCAGGTCATATTTATTTTAGAGGAAGCAAAAGAGGCAGGGAGGATTTTCAGCAGATGAACATGTATGTTATGGGGCAGAACGGGGCGGGAACCTGGAAAATGTAAGACAAAAAGACACACTTGCAAAGTTGGAAAAGTTTCATTGTTCATGGGGACCAGAAACACTACCAGGAAAGAAGCACAACCCTCTGGGAGAGGGGGCCAGAAATCAAAGGCTTTGCTTCCCTTGCTGGCCTGATTTCCCAGTCCCCAATTCCCTACTTGTTATGATAACTGGACTCTTGTTTTATTCCTTGCGGTGCCAACACCAACACACGCCGTGCATTAGGGACACGCTGCAGATAGGGTTTTCTCCCAACCAGCTGCCTCATGTCTTGTTTTGAGAGCATAACCTCGTGTAAATCAACAGGAAAATCTCCCTGCCTGTCTCCTGTGGTGAAGAGTAGCCCTGCAACCTCCTTTTCATGAAGTGGAACTGAAGTCATCTGCACGTGCCCTGAAGCACCCAGATCTGGCAACTGTCCATTAGAAGACAGGGTGGCCTTTTCTTTGGGGGACACAGATGGGCGAGCATTTGGCTTTTAGACCAGGTCGGGTCACTAAGTTTGTTTTCTTTTTTCTTTCTTTCTTTCTTTTTTTTTTTTTGAGACAGAGTCTCACTCTGTTGCCCAGGCTAGAGTGCCATGGTGTCAGCTTAGCTCATGGTAACCTCAAACTCCTGGGCTCAGGTGATCCTCCTGCCTCAGCCTCCTGAGTAGCTGGGATTACAGGCATGTGCCACCATGTCCGGCTAATTTTTTCAATATATTTTTAGTTGGCCAATTAATTTCTTTCTATTTTTAGTAGAGATGGGGTCTCACTTTTGCTCAGGCTGGTTTTGAACTCCTGACCTTGAGTGATCCGCCTGCCTCGGCCTCCTAGAGTGCTAGGACTATAGGCATGAGCCACCATGCCCGGCCAGTTTTGAACTTTAATGAAATAGTCTTGGTAGCTTGTAGAGTCTGTATTGAGCCATGGGTCTGATTTTTTCCAGTTGTGATTTTAGAGTTGTTTTGTTTTCTCTGTGACTAATCCAATGACAGACACCTGACTCTAGTTAAGAAACTCTTTATTTGGAAAATTGTTGCTATTGTGGGAGGGTGCTGTGAGGGCTTCATGCATCTCATCACTCACCTCCGATTTGGAATTTAAAGACTCTTCAAAGATCTTTGATTTGGTTGGGTGGTCATTTGCTCTGTCTGGACAGGTTGGTTCACTGCAAATATAGCTAAATAGTTTTTTTCCCCAATGATTCTCTATCCTGAAGGAAGAAGATGTGAATTGCTAACCCTAGAGTAAGCTGGACTTGGTTGCAATGAAAAGGACCCTTCGATCATTAAGCATATAATTCCTATGAGTCAAATTCCTTCCCAAAATTCCTATGAGAAGTTTCGGGAAGACTATTGGTGAAATTCTGTCATTTTGTTAAAATTGGAAAATATGCCCTGTCATGCAAATCCTCCTAACATTGCATTTTTTGAGTAATACATGAATTTTAGAAATATAAGTACATTTGATATTTCATATAAATGGAATCAAGCAATATGTGGCTATTTGTGTCTGGCATATTTGACTTAGCATGTTTTCAAGTTTAATCTACACTGTGGGCTGAATCTGTACTTCATTTCTTCTTATGACTGAATAATATTCCATTATATGGATATATTACATATGTTTATTCATTCATCAGTTGGCTGACATTGGATTTGTTTCCACTTTTTGGCTATTATAAATAAGACCAGGGTGAAGAACATTCATGTACAAGTTTTTGTGTGAGCATAGATTTTCAGTTTTCTTGGGCATATACTTAGAAGTGAAATTTCTGAGTCATATATTTCTTCCACGTTTAGCTTTTTGCTTCTATGTATAGCTTTTTGGGGACTTCTTTGTTTCTATACTTCTATGTTTAGCTTTTTGAGGAGCTGCAAAAATGTTTTGCAGAGTGGCTGTACCTTTTAACATCCCCACCAGTAGGAGGGGTCCAATTTCTTGACAATGGTAGAACTCCCACACAGGGTAGACTGCTGCCCCTTAGCAGAGAGCAGGTCAGAACGCAAGTCTCTAGAAAGGAAGGGAAGGGCATAGGATGGAATGCTTAGTTTCATTTTCCAAATTCACTGATCAGGTACTTTACTCAGGGACAAAGTGAGTAAGAGACAGAGAGAGAAGAAAAGAGATGGAATCCCCAGTGTTTCTAGTAGAAAAGCTTTGTCCAGGTGAGGAGTGTGGACCAATGGGTGCCACCTACAAGTATGTACCCTCTTTCCATGGAGAGGAATGAACAAAGGATGGGGCAAGTGGCCAGGAGTGCTCCTCTGATGGAGGTCCCTCCACAAGGAAACATGTAGAGTGAGGGAAAAGGGTTCCATCTAACAGTGGTCTTGGTGGTGCCTCACACCAAAGCAATGCTTTGAGTGATCCTTGGGTCATTATGCCAAAATCAGGGTCCTCAAACTTTTTAAACAAGGGCCAGTTCACTGTCCCTCAGACCGTTGGAGGGCCGTTGGAGAGTGCGGCACACATTCCACACATGCGCACTGTGGGCCCGGGACGAGTCGGCTGCTAAGCAGGACAGGCAGCAGTGGCAAAAATGCCCGGCGGGCTGGGCCGGATAAATGTCCTCAGCAGGCCTCATGTGGCCCGAGGGCTGTACTTTGGGGACCCCTGTCCCAGATTCACCATTAAGCCACTAGGGCTAGAAGGACACCTTGAGATGAACGGTGATTCTTTTCTTAGCTACTTTTCGCTCTTGGTAAATTGTATTACTAGGTTTCTGACTGACCTCATGAAGGAAAACATTTCTCTATCTTCATTTAGCTAAGAAAAAGAATTATCTTTATAAAGTCTTAGCAGGGATCTTTTTATGTCACTTTCTATATTAGCATTTAATGTGAGGGCGTCTAGCGTCACTGGGAGTGAGTGATATGAGATAAGATGATAGATGATGTCTGGAGTCTCTCAGGCCATTTGGTTTATATTTGTTAAAGTTAAGGAAGTTCATAATTCTGTGTTTTATGAAGGAAAGCCTCCCTTGCTGTAATTTCCTTAATCAAACAATAGTTATACGGAGAGCCAATGCCTTTCTGTGACTTTATTTTATTTTTTTCCTAAAAGTCATTTAATATAACCTTTAAACTCAAAATTCTTAAGAGGCACTCACTGGAGTCATATGAACTCATTGTTCCTGTTCTGAAACATGTATTTTTCAAAATAGACTTTAAGAAATATGCCTCGATGTCTGAAGTTTATGCTTAATAGTCTGTCTACAACCCCACCACTCCAATTGCCTCCTGGTTGAGGGGAGACCTCTATTAGGGCTCCAAGGCCCCATTTAAACTCTTTGAGCAAAGGGATCTAATATCTGGTCCATCATAGGGGCTCAAGGAATGTGTGTGGAATGACTGAATAGCTTGTGTTGAGCTTACAGATGTTAAGGGAATCCTTATAGAAATGAACAGAGAAATCACAGAGAGGAAGAGAACATAGAAAACAGAAATCAAACAGAAAGAAGTTGTGGTAGTTTTTGAACATGTCCACAAATTCTTTGACACTCCTCCCATTGAGGGGTGGGAGTGGGAAGGTCTCTGTCCCCTGCCCTGGATTCTGGGCAGACCTTATGACTTGCTTATAATCCATAGAATTCAGTGGAGATGATGCTTGTAACTTCTGAGGCTTGGTCATAAGAGGAAATGCAGATTTCACCTTGTCTGCCGGGACATCTGCTTTCAGAGCTCTGAGCCGCCATGTAGAAAGTGTAACTGCCCAGAAGCCGCCATGTTGTGAGGAAGCCCAAGCCAGAGGAGGCGGCCCTGACTGGTGTCCCAGTCGACAGCCCCAGCTGAGCCCCAACAGAGCAGGAGCGTCAAACTCCTTGGGGTGACTGAAGATGCCACAGTTGGTTCCAGCCTCGAGCCGTCCAGTCATCCCTAATCCTTGGGTCTTCACAGTTGAGGCCACCATAGATATCATGGAGCAGAGACCAGCCATGTGCTGTTTTTGAATTCCTGACTCCCAGAATTTGTAAGCATCATAAAATGGTGGTTTTACTCCATTACGTTTTTGAGTGGTTTGTTACACCACAACAAATAGAAGAGAAATAAATAAAGAAATAGATTGCTTCTGGGGAGAATGTGGAAAATCTTCCAGAGTATATTTCTTTCTGAACTTGTTATGCAGTACATTGTCAAAGAAAAGAAATGAAAGGATTTTATGATATAGGAGAATGAGCACTGCTTGATCATGCTTATGAGTACCAAAGGTGTAATTAGCTCCTCAATAAAAGGATGGTTTTGAGGTATATGTTAGGAACTAGTCATCATTCTCAAATATCCTGAGACTATAGCCAGAGAGCTTTATGTCAACCCTGGGTAAGATTTGGGAGTGGGTTATTAAAGGGATGACTTATAAGTTCCCAAAGAAGAAAGTAGCACTTACCAGCCTCAGTTCCCTAAGAACAAGTTGGTCACACTAACATCTCTTAGTGGCAGTGTTTGTAGGCTGCCAGCTCAGGGCATGACACCATATTTCTGGATTTCAACAAGGTATTTGATGGCGTTGCTCATGATATCCTCATGGATGAAGTGGAGGGACATGGCGAAATATAACCCTCATAAGAGGGATATGGTTTCTACACTCTACAACTCACAGTCAAGCAGAAGTCATAGGAAAACCTATTTTAGCTTAACATTAAGACTCTTCAGGCAGAAGCAACTGCCCCAGAAGGAAAAGGACTGCTTTCTACCCTGGAGATAATTGAACACAGGTGGACTGGATACTTCCCAGGGAAGGTCTAGAGGGAATGTGAGTACTGGATACATATTGGAATTCGATGTTCTTTGAAGTTTTTAAAAATCCTTAGAATCTGTGGTTTTTGCTGGAGCCAAAGGCTTGATTGGATGAGATATGTCTGCAGTTCCCAAATGTAGCTTGACAAAAACACCCAGCCACGTTCTCATGGGCAGGTCACCATGGGTATTAAAAGAAAGTGCTGTCCCACCAACATTGTAAGAGTGTTCCTGTCTCTACAAATCCTCGCCAGCATTTGTTATTTTCAGATTTCTTGATACAGGTCATTCTCACTGGGGTTAGGTGGTATCTCATTGTGGTTTTGATTTGTGTTTCTCTAATGATGGACTGCAAATTAGTGCAACCTTTGCGGAAAAGAATTTGGAGATAACTCAAACAGCTAAAAATAGAAATACCATTCAACCCAGCAATAGCATTGTTAGGCATCTACCCAAAAGAGCATAAGACATTCTACTATAAAGACATCTGCACCTGAATGTTTATGGCAGCACAATTCACTATTGCAAGGACATGGAAACAACCCAAGTGCCCATCAATTCATGAGTGTATAATTAAAATTTGGTATATGTTCACAATGGAATATTACTCAATTCTAAGAAATGACAGCGAGCTAGCACTGTTTATACTATCCTGGATTAAGCTTAAGCCCATTATCCAAAGTAAGGCGACACAAGATCAGGAAAATGGGCTCCACATTTACTCGCCATCAAATTGGTACTGACTGATTAAAACTATGGTGCTCAAATGGTGGTAGTGCTCACTAGGGATTCAGGGCCAGGGGTAGACCCACATCTTACGGATGCGGTGAGCATTGTTCGGGGAAAGGGCATACCACTAACCCTTCTTAGGGAGAGGCAAAGATATAAAATGTAACCAAAATGTCAAAAAAAAAAAAAAAAAACAACATTTATCGGGTGTCGGGCAGGTGAGGGGGAGGAGAGGATGGGTGTATACTTATGTAAGAGTGCGATGCATACCACCTGAAGGATGGACATGCTTGAAGCTCTGACTCGGCAGTGGGGGAGGGGTGGCAAGGGCAATATATGTAACCCTAACAATATTTGTACCCCCATAATATGATAAAATTTAAAAAATAATAAAAAGAAAGTGCTAATGGAAAAGGGCAATATAGCCTCAGTCCCGGCCGGGCGCGGTGGCTCACGCCTGTAATCCTAGCTCTCTGGGAGGCCGAGGTGGGCGGATCATTTGAGCTCAGGAGTTCGAGACCAGCCTGAGCAAGAGCGAGACCCCATCTCTACTATAAATAGAAAGAAATTAATTGGCCAACTAATATATATAGAAAAAATTGGCCGGGCATGGTGGCACATGCCTGTAGTCCCAGCTACTTGGGAGGCTGAGGCAGCAGGATTGCTTGAGCCCAGGAGTTTGAGGTTGCTGTGAGCTAGGCTGACGCCACGGCACTCACTCTAGCCTGGGCAACAAAGTGAGACTCTGTCTCAAAAAAAAAAAAAATATATATATATAGCCTCAGTCCCAGGAATAGCTAAAGAAACCAACGTCCTATTGACGGTGGCTCGACATCTACAGCTTGTGTGTTGTCCAAGCCATTTTCCTGGCTGTGTCACCGGGCTGGTCAGCAGGGGGTGACGACAGCACAGTTTGTGGAGGCTATGATGTCACACTAACATCACTGAACGGTCAAGGTGATCTTAACGTGAGGGCCAAAGGATGGACTCAGAGGCTGTGTAAGGTTGCTGTTTGGCTTACGATTCCAAGACACAGTGACTCAGTGACCCAGATACAAAGAGGATTTCCTGTAAAACCAGGACTCCGAGCCAAAGCTGACCACCCACTCTCATCAACTCCCTTGGGGACAGAAGCAACAATCTTTGCCTCCCAACCCTAGAAGCAGCAGACCCGGCCTCTTGGCCTCAGAGCTTCTGCACGGCGCTCTCCGAATGTTCCGGGAGGAAACAGTGGCCTGAACTTTGAACATGCCTAATAGCATTCTCATGGCCTTCTCGCTCGAGGCCTGCCCCATCACCTCTTCTGATTAGCATTGGAAGTTTGGAGTCTGGATGGCTGGCTTCCTGCAGATCAAGCTGAGAGGCTGAGCTATCGCCAGCAATTCACAGAGGTCACTGGGTCATTGTTCTCCTCTATTTTCCTGTCCCCTGGAGCACCATTTGGAATAAACAGCTCTTTCCTCTCGTAAACCAAGACTAAGAATACTTCTGGGGTCCCCCTCGTTGCTTTGCTGTTCCTGTTTCCCGTGCTGTGTTCATGCATCCCTTCTGACTTCTGTCCTTTTGGGATGTATCATCATGACTAATGGGATGGGGTAAACAGGCCACAACGTTAACGCTACTCCATTTTGGGAATGAGTCTAAGTTACAGGAATCTTTTCTGTGCTTGGAAAGATACTGTGTGTTCTTAAAGGTCTTTTCCTTACAGCAATCAAGATTTTAAAAATTCCACAAAGAAATATTTCCACTCTTGGTCATGCTTGATATCACGCATCACTTAGAATTGGATGAACGTAATTAAAACAAGCAGGAGATTCAAACACACGCAGAAATATCGAGACTTCTGAATGCCAGTGCAGAAATGTGAAGTTGGCGTCTCTCATCAGCAATGCCTCTGTTCTGTTTTCCCAACTCAGGGACTCCATCGATGGCTGCATATGTCTGCAGGCATGCGTGCACTGCTAAAATATGCGACTTCTAACTATATACAGATCCCCAGATTTTTGATGATGATGATTTCTTTAGGACAAACAAACACAAAATGCTTGGAGAAAAGAAAAAATGTTCTGAAAATGTAAATAACGTTTTGAATACCAGTCTGGCTGCTGCATGATTAAAAATCATTCTGTTTTCTGTTTACTCTAAGCTCATTACTTTAGAAACCACTGAACCTGGAGATTAAGAATAAGTTATCTACTCCCTTAGACTTCTCTTTGGGAGTCATCTATGTGATTTTTTTTTTTTTCGTTTTTACTAAATGTGTGTGTCCAGAGATGGAAAAATTGGATATTGTTCAACCTCTGGTTTCCTGGTTCATTTATCTGAACTAAATGGTAATGATTCCTTGTGAGTTTAAATTCCTTAGGGGTATTCTGGCTTTACCCAAGTTATCATTATTTCTTGCTCAAATGAGTAAGAGTCTTTATTACAGTCTCATTGTATTTACTCTTTTCGTCAATTGTCTATTCTTTGCATAGGATGAGAATTTTTAAAAAGGAGTAAAAAAAAATAAATAAATAGAAAACTGGATTATGTAATTCCCTTTCTTAAAACTCTCCCATGGCTCTCCGCCATATTTAAATTCAAATTTTTGTTTTACCATGGCTTGCAAAGTCTTATCTCACTCAACCCTTGCTTGTCTCTCTGGGTTTACTTTTAAAATATATTTTGTGTTTTGAGTTTTTATAAATGTATAACTCTTATAAATTTATCAGTTTTGCAACCATCACCACAACACAGTTTTAGAAAACTTTCATCATCTTACGAAATGATCATAAGACCAGTTGCTGGTCAACCTCTACTCCAGTTTCCAAGACAAGCATGTATCTGCTTTTTATCTCTATAAATTTACCTTTTCTGTACATTTCTTATATTTGGGCTCAAACAATATGCAGTCTTTCAAACCTGGCTTCTATATAAGCTCCAAGTTTCATAATTTTGGGATTTTTCTCCTGAGGTATAAATCTCTTTGCAGGTAACATCTGGCTTTCATTGCATTGTCCTATGGGGAGGAAATTGTCCTATGTCACAGGAAACTGACAAGAAGTGATCTGTGAATAAAAGGACTTTACTTGAATCTCAAAGTCTCTTGTTTATTTATTTATTTTTTTGAGACACAGTCTCACTCTGTTGCCCCAGCTAGAGTGCTGTGGCATTAGCTTAGCTCACAGCAACCTCAAACCCCTGGGCTCAAGCGATCCTCCTGTCTCAGCCTCCCAAGTAGCTGGGACTACAGGCATGCACCACCATGCTTGGCTATTTTTTTTTTTTTTTTTTTGGTAGAGATGGCGTCTTGCTCTTGCTCAGGCTGGTCTTGAACTCCTGGGCTCAAATGATTTGCCTGCCTCGGCCTCCCAGAGTGCTAGGATTATAGGCATGAGCCACTGCACCTGGCCCTCCTATTTTTATTTGTTATGTGTATATTGAGAAATAAGTCATTAATAACATGGTTGTACCCTTGTATATAAGTTGATTTTCTCTTGCTACTTTTCAGATGTTCTCTTTGTTTTTGTTTTTCAACAGTTTGGCTATGATAGGTATACATGTGGATGTCTTTATGTTACTTGGGTTTGCTGAGCTTGTTGGATGTGTAGATTAATGTTTTTCATTAAATTTATGAAGTTTTTTTGGTCATCATTTCTTCAAATATATTTTTCTACCCTTCTCTCTTTTTCTTCTTGGACTCCCACTGCATGTATGCTGATATTTGACATTGTCACTGAAGTCTCTGAGCCTCTGAATATTTTTCTTCAATTTTTTTTTTCTGTCCTTCAGATGGCATAATTTCTATTGTTCTGTCTTCAAATTCATTGATTCTTTCTTCTGCCATCTCAGATATGCTGCTGAAAGTCTTAGGTACCTTTTTAATTTCAGTTATTGTACTTTTCATCTTCATAGTTTCCGTTTGGTTCTGTAATATAAGTGCTTAAATATCCTTATTGAGATTTCCTATTCACCAAGCCATTGTTACCATACTTTCCTTTGATTATGTAACCATGATTTTCTTTTTAGTTCTTTGAATATATTTATGCCAGGTGTTTTGAAATCTTTCTCTAAGTCCAATATCTAGGGGTGCTCAGAAACAGTTTCTTCTGCTGTTTTTTCTGAGTATAGGTCATGCCTTTTTGTTTCTTTGCATGTCTCATACTTTTTTGTTGAATATTTGATAGTTTAGATGGTATATTTTAGCAACTCTCTATTCTGACTTTTCTTTTTCTAAGGATTGTTATGGTGGTGTTGTTGTTTTCTTTAGTAATTTGCTTTGAAGGAATCTTTGAATTCTGTCTCCCCTGCATTGTGCAGATGTTACTTTTTTCATGCTTTTATTTCTAAGTCTGGTTCTTGAGGAATTGCTCCTGTGTTTGCCAAGTTTATCGTTCAGCTAAAGATTTGCCAGTGGTTTTGCTGCAGTATCTCTGGACTATGAGGCTTCCATCCACTCTACCATTGGATCTGCATGGGACTATGCAGCAAATTCAAACTTCAGGCTGTGCTTAAGTCTGTCTGGGCTTTTATTTCTCCATGCTCTTTTATGTCTCCTTTGAGCCTGTACACAGAATCTGTTAGCCAGAGATGTGTGGGTGACTCCATTCTCTACTCAAAACAGCTCCTAGCCAACCTGGGATACATGGAAAAGTTGCCAAACCCCCAGGAGCTGAATCATCTTTTGTAACTCTCTGTTAAATTTCAAGCTAGTCTGCCAACCTGTGGCTGTCCCCAAGCCAGACCTCAACCTCAGTCTCCAGGAGCGGCTGATTTTCCTCGCACTGGCCAATGTGAATGATGACCACTCTAACTGGCAATGCCTCAGGTCAAGTAAGCTCACTCTGAAGGCAATTGTGAAGCTGCTACTTTCCATGCTTTAGTCCATCCTGGCGGAACTACTGCACCTAAAGAGCTTGAGAGGAGGGGAATGGGGAGAGATACGAGCAGCCCTGGGCAAGAACTCCACGGTTCTTATCCAAAGATCGATACTTTTCACAAATAAATGCTTCTCAATGTGCTGTGTGCCTTTGGTTAAATTTCAGAATGCTGGGATTGGTTGTTTCTGGCAATCTTATCCAGTTTTATGATTGCTTTCTGGGGAAGGATTTGTTTACCTACTCATTCTGTCATTGTGGTGTTCAGATGCCGCTCTCTTACTTTATGTTTTTTTTTTTTTTTTTTGTGAGGTCTCACTCTGTCACTCAGGCTACAGTGCAGTGGTGTCATCATAGCTCATGGCAGCCTTGAACTCCTGGGCTCAAGTGATCCTCCTGCCTCAAACTCCTGAGTAGCTGGGACTACAAGTGCACGCCACTAAACCCAACTAATTTTTAAAAATGTTTTATAGAGATAGGATCTCACTATGTTGCTCAGGCTGGTCTTGAACTCCTGGCCTCAAGCAATGTTCCCACTTTGGCCTCCCAAAGTACTGGAATTACACATGTGAGCTACCGTGCCTGGCCTCTGGCTTCATTTTTACCACTCTACCCTCATTCACTGTTCTCTGGTCCCACTGACCTTTTTGTTGTTTTTTGAAGTCAATTTCTATAGCTTGGCCTTTGTGACGGTTAATTTTATGTATCAACTTGCCTGGGCTAAGAGATGCCCAGATAGCTGGTAAAATATTATTTTCAGGTAGATCTGTGAGGGTGTCTCCAGAAAAGATCAGCATGTGAACCAGTAGACTAAATAAAGAAGATCCACTCTCACCAATGTGGATGTATCGGTATCATTCAGTTTGTGGGGGGCCTGAATAAAGAGCAAATTCTCTCTCTCTCTTCCTAAGCTGGGCCATCCATCTTCCCCTGACCTTGGACATTGGCGTTGCTGGTCTTGGGCCTTCCAACTCCGAGACTTAGACCAGTGGCCTGTCACCCACCAGCCCCCAGTTCTCAGGCCTTCAGCCTCAGAGTAGGGGTTACACCATGGACCCTCTGTCCTTAGGCCTTCAGAATAGGACTGAATTATGCTACCGGCTTTCCTGGGTGTCCAGCTTGTAGGTGGCATGTTGTGGGACTTCTTGGTGTCCCAATGTCATGAGCCAATTCCCATAGTAAATGTCCATTTGTCTGTTTATATCCTATTGGTTGTGTTTCTCTGGAGAACCCTAACACAACCTTCACATCTTACCTAATTATTTCTTTCTCCTCATTATTCAAATTTCTGCTCAAATGTCGTCTTTTCAGAAAGGCCTTCCTTGCCCATCTTAAAATAGCCTTCTACTCTCTCTTCAGACTCTGACTCTTTATCTTGCTTTGTTTTCCTCATAGGAATCACCAATATTATGTTATTATTTTTACCATCTTTTCCTTCATGCTCCTAAGGACAGAGATTTTGTCATGTTTGCAGTGTATCCCCAGCACCTGGATCAATTCCCAGCATATAGCACATCTCCACAAGCATTTGTTGAAAGAATGAGTTGACAATGAAGTTGAACTTTATCCTCTACATCTGTGTCTCTCCTTCATGCATGCTTGAAACTCAGTTTTCTTTTTCTTGCTCTGAAAACGTTTGCATAGAATGTCCAGTCTCACAATTGAAGCTCAAATGTCTTCGTAAAAAGCAGGAGCCTTTTTCTCAAGCATGAAACAAGAGTGGACGCACCAAGGGACAGAGAACTTGTGCTGCTTTAATGGTTGATAACAAGATGCAGGAGACCATTAATCCACTTGAGCATGTTTAGGTATAATATTTATTACAGAAATGGTGGGCACACTACCCTCCTCTGAGCTTGCTGTTCTGTTTCTTTTATCTCACTTTCTCCTTTCTTAACACCCATCTCTAGCATATAAACCAATCCACATCTCACCAATTTAGGTTGTAATGGATGTTTGCTATAAAGACAGATAAAATGACGTGGACACACTAATGGAAAGATTAATAGAACAATCAGAGAGACAAAAGAGAAGTCGAAAGATCACAGGTAAGAGAAAGGATGCTTAGATGCTGGTCAATGTTCCTTGCAAAGAATAAGAACTCATCTGTTTTCAGAGTGGCAAAGGCCTGGGCAGAACAGGAGAGACCCAGGGAAAGGTGCCATCATGAGAGTGGGCAGAAAGGTCTATGGTGGCCCACAGAAGGAGGTTTGATGTGTTCTTAGAGGAAGGAGGTAGGCAGGGAATCAAGAGAGGTGTTTCCAAGGAAATCAAACATGGTGTGAATTCTAGAGGATCAGCAGGGATTTGCTGGGTTTGGTGGGGAGTGAGGGGCAGAATATTCCAGGCAGAATGAGCAGAGAGTTGCAAGGAACAATCCACCACATAATTGCTTTTCAACATTAATCTTCCGAATTATGTTTGCTTAGTTCAATCTGATAATTAGCTTTGAGCACACAGCAACTGAGTGTGACGGAATGAGGCCTCCAGATAGGCTATATGCCAAGGTCAGTCAGCCAAAGGTTGAAATGTCCACAGATAATATTCTAGAAGAATAATCCACAAGGATATTTGAATGATGCTTGCATTGACATTTTATTATGAAATTTCTATTGAACATGAATTTATTTGTAGAGATGATTTCTCCACCATTTCCTACATGATGCCATATATAGTGTTTTTGCTTTGTTTTGTTTGTCCCAATTAATTGTCCTACATTTACATGAGATTTTACTGACACAGTTGACCATGAAAATAAGTAATAAAAATAGGAAATATAGGGAAGTGTGTTGAGAGCAGTCTGGTGAACTTTGATTAAATGAAGAATTATACTCCAAGAACCCACTGAATCATTGCAAAACTAGCCTTGCTACAGGCAAGGGTTGAGTGTTAGAGAAGTTGGGTACTGCAGTTGTCTTCCAATTATGGCTTCTTCTCTATTAGTCATCTGACTGCAGTTAAAATAACATTTATTGCTTTCTGCTTAATGTTCTAGAACAGATCATCAGGAAGCCATTAAAGCAGAGACAATGGGTAATTTAAAAATGTGCACGATGTCCTACCCAGCCTCCCCTCAACTTGTTGTAATTGGTTAAAGGCAGAGGAGCTAGAGTACTAGGCTGCTTCTTCCTTACCCTGGAGTATGCAACAGGATCTAAACACAAACTCTGAAACGCAACTGTAGCATTCGAGCTTGTGAGTGTCATATGGTTAGCATTCCAGAGGTAATACCTGCCACACTAAACAAATCCCAAATATCCATTGTCCTCAGGTCACCGGGATTTAATTTTTCTGTTTTATTAAATAGGAGGTGAAAATTAATCAACTTGTAGAGAGTATAAAAATCATACCTTGTTAGGAGGAGCATTTTCATGAATCTCCAAAGAACACTGGTCTTTGGTCCCCGATTACACAGAAAGAATTCACTGTGAGTGCCCCACACCCCTCTCAGGTTTCTTGACTCCGTTTCAGTTTTGCTCATACTTTTAGACATCTGTGCTTTGGGTAATTTTCAATCAGATGTAGAACTTTTCCTGGGTTAAAACTTCATGCCTTTAATTCCATTTTGTTTCTGTCTGGATTTTTTTTTTCAAATTTTGTTTATTTTCTCCATTTTTCATCTTCCAGATCATTAACAAAGATGCCCAATGGTCAACTCCAACACTTTTCTCAAAAGGGTTTATGGTTGATTTACTACATGATGTATTTTCTCATCCATTTTATCGTCCTTTAACATTTTTTAAAAAGATTGAATTATCAATACCATAATTTCACACTAACCTATACCGTACCCGATTTCATTGTATCATCCAGGTTAAAGAATTTAGCCTAACACTGATTTCTCAGACATGGGTATTGCTTTTAGTTCATCTACAAAGCAGCAAATCATTTCCAAAATATTTTCTGGAGGTGTAAATGAGTGTGATAAAAGGATTTAAGAGATTGCTTTTTGGAGGAGCCATCCGTAATATAGAACATGTGATGTATCCCAAAGCCTCAAAGTTGGCTAGAAATATCTTGTTTCTCCTTCATCATTTCTTTGCAAAATTCAGGCAATTTCACAGTCCCCAAAGCCTTGGTCTGCTTCACTACCTTTTTAGTCCATGCTTTCCCTTTCCCTAACTCCATGATTTCCCTTTCCCCCACATCCACCACTTGATTTCTTCCATTTTAGGGGATTTGTCATAGAATTTAGATTTAGAAAGAATACTCTTGAAAGGAAGGGATTGTGCCCATACAATTGAGGATAGAATCCCTTACTTCTTGGAGAAGCTATGCATGACCCAGGATTAAACTTGCTTAATAAGTGTTGAAGTTTCAGTTTAAGTTTACTAAGAAAACTCCAAATCTTGCCTAGATGGTGCATGAGGAATGCAGGTATTAGCAAGAGATTTACGCTTTGGAATAGGAGCTTCTCTTCTATTACGCTTTGGAATAGGAGCACAATGGCCTCCCCTCAGTAAGGCTGGAAGTGAGGTAGTGCGTACTGTTGAGTCACTCACGGGTGACTGGAAAATCTCAAGAGAGTCCAGCAGGCTACAGAGACGGGCTTCTCCGTTCCACATGGAGACATCCTGTGGCTGCCTGAGGCCACCAGCCTTGTGCTCTTGGCGTCTCTGTCCAAGACTGTGTTTTGGTTGTATGGTTGTTTATTTTGGAAATGTCATAATAAACAACCGAAGAGAGGATATTAGAGAAGGCCTCTTTGGGAAAGGATACAAATTCTTTGGGGACATGAAGCCTCATGCATGTGGCCTCCGATAAGAGGAAATCACCATAGATAATATTTGCTTTTTCTACCTTCCCTACGGACAATAAAATAGAAACAGGAACAAGTGGTAGAGAAAAAAATCTGTTATTTGTTCACCTAGTAAAGCCTTCTATTTTAGTCATTTTGGTTAAACAAGGGAATAAGGACACTTGATCCTGAGCTGAGTCAGTGCCCTGAGATGACTGACAGGACCCGCTGGAAAGCCCAAGAGTTATATCTGGTGGGGTGATACCCACTCTCATGCTCCACCACTGTGCCAGCTCCTTGGGGGACATGGCAGGGCTGTTCTGCATTTCCTAGATCTCTGGTCCACCTTGTCTGCTAAAACCTGAGAATTTCTGCTGTAGAGTGAGGTTGGAGACAGGTTTGCAGCTGTGGCTAAGGAGGAGAAAAGGTAAAAATCCAAGTATCTCTCCCCATGATGGCATGATGTTGTTTGTGCACATGCAGGGGACTCTCCCCTCCCCAATCTCTTTGAGCATGGCTCTGTAAGGGGTTTGGCACACACACAACCACCACCACAAGAATCCACCAACCAGAGCCAAGTCTTACATCACCAGGAAGATGTAACATCCCCTGTGTGAGACCTGCAGCCACAGGGTGCTTGGGGGGAAAATGGGGTGCTGGCTGCCTCCTAGGCAGCGACCTTCCCCAGGACCCCTGCCCCTCACCAAAGGAGGAAATATCTCCCGAGGAGTTCCTGAATTACTCAGAGCTCATCAAAGAAAGGACTCCACTTCCCTGCAGAGTTGTTTATTTTCCTTCCTAATTACCAAAAAGTTTAAGGTATCTTTTCTGAAATGTTGATTCAGAGATTCATAAATAAATGTTCATTTATTTATTAGTTCATTCATAAATGAACATACATTTGCAAGGCTGTCTTCATTTAGCTTGCAAAAGAGCTAGAACCTAAACGGGTGGGCTGGAAGATCTCTGGCTTCCAAAATCCTTAATGTGGAAGAGGTGGGTGGGAGAGGCCAGGAATGCTGAACTGCTGACACTTTCAAAGGGATTATTCAGGTGGACAAAGACCGACAAATAACCATGAAAGGCACAAGCCATTCCCTTAAAAATAGAGGGCTTTAACAAGAAAGAGCTCCCTAGCCATCTGAAGTGGGGGGGGGGGGTGTCACACTGAGATGAAAGGGATTTAAATCTCAGAGGAAGTTTCCCCTCATCTTGTAGATGACAGAAATGAAGACTGAACTTTTTATTATCTGATCTGAAGCGGGGAGTCGGAATTTGCTGAAGAGATACATATGGTTGACAGAGAGGAAGAAACAAGCAAGTTTCAAATAAGCCCAGGAAAGGCTTGTTTCTTTGTTTATTTAGGTCTAAAAGCAAATCGAATATGGCCCTGTTTGGACTGCTAATTGACATTTGTTTCAAAAGGAAGAAAACAAAACAAGAAAGAAAATACACTCTAGGCGCCCAAGTTCTCTGAGGAGCTGTGTCCCATGGGAGGTTCCTTCTAGATATTTCTATCCACAGGTATACTTTGTGGAACCACCAACGCGCTGGGTTAGTCTGGGTCCTCTGTGAAATAGATGCCCGGATGAGATCAGTGTGGGGAGTTCTGTATAGGAGAAACATCCATGTAGAGAGAAAATGAAGAGGGAGGCAGGAAAGGCTGAGTGAGCCATCAGACCCTTCTGTGGATATGACCCAGGGACTAGGAGCTGGGGAAGGAAGGTTGGGTGCAAACCTCTAAGACTGCTTTGCAGTTCAAGGAAGGCTCAATGAGGCCACTGTAGGGTCCTTGAGGCAAAGTCGGGTCTCATGTCTCCCAGAAGTGCTGTGTCTCTTAGGGGTGTTACACTGTGCCTAGTCTTTGACTAAGTCATTGGGATCAGCTCATGAGAAGAGTAACCTTGATGCAGACATGTCTATCTAGACCTCTTGGTTAATCACATTTGCACCCAACCTTCCTTCCCTGTCTCCTTCCTACACCAGACTTTCCTAGTAACTCTGAATTTCAGGCAAGGATGAATTAAAACTGGTTAAAAGCATGGGTTTGGGGGAATCAGACAGAGCTGAGTGTGAACCTCAGCATGGTCCAGTGGGCATGAGATGTGGATCTGAGTGTGAACCTCAGGCTAGTCTCTAACTCCTGGCCTCAAGAGATCTTCCTGCCTCAGCCTCCCAAACTGCTAGGATTACAGGCATGAGCCATCACGCTTGGCCTCCTGCACCTTTCAGATAGTGTCTTTTTGTAAATTCTGTCCCCTTCTTTGCTTATTCTTCAAAATAAGCAAAGCAAATACGTGACACTGAGAGGTAACTGATCTGTGGGATCTTTGACGCTGAGACAGCAAAGCCAGTGGGTTCCACTGGTAGATCAGGAGTGGAGTGTAGAGAAAGAATCAGGTATCTTAGTGGACCCAGTCTAGCGATTGAGGATCTGGGCTATCGCTAATCCCTTCTAGTCCATTCACACTCTTCACAAAGGCAAATAGGAAAGGTTATTTGTGATGACTTGAGCAAAGAGGCTGAGAAAGGATGAGGACCAGTGAAACCAAAGCAAAGGCATCACTCCCAAAGGTACAAAGTCTCCTTGTTCCCTTCCCTGTTTCCGTGAGTTAATAAAATGGCACCATAGGAAGCAGCTCTACTGATCCTAGCCAGGGGCAGGAGCTCAGCTGGAGTCTTCTACCAGACCCTGAGGAACATCAGGTATAAGATTTTGGACATTGTTGGTAGATATTCCACGTGCACAGAAAGATGCTTAACATCTCCATAAAGTGTTTGAATATTTGCAAATAGAATTTTTTTTTTTTTTAAAGCAAGTGGTGGGCTTTGGAGAATGTCTCCAATTATTGCAAAGCACTAAAAACATTGATGGGAGATGTCTGCATGATTATTAGACTTATAAAAATTATCTCACAGTCTATGAAGCAGTCCGAAGTCCTGATAATTATTAACGGTTTATCCCAAATACCTGGCTTATTTCTAACTGAGAGAAAACTGAAAAACCATTTAGTGTCTTGGGGAATTCAGAGTTAAAAATTAAACCCACTGTCTGTTGAGGAGCAGTTAGAGAAGTTGCCAAAGGCTTTAAGCAGTAATGGAAATTATGTCTCTGAATTGTATTTGTCATTGAGACTACTACGTTGGGTTAAATACCAATTAGGCTAACTGTCCAAGTGATACATGAACCATTTAAATCATCTATACAGAACTTCGGTTTCTTGTTGAGCCGTAGAAAATCTCCAAAGTGGCTCTTTCTGCTTTCTTAAGTGGGAAGAGTGTCAATGAATTACGATAGCAGTTACAGCCATTCCAATGGTGTTTTTTTTTTTTTTTTCTGCCAAAGATTAGGATCAAATATCTTCTGCTTATATGCTTTTCATTATTTTAGGCTAACATTATAATAAAGTCACTTCTGAAAAGAAAGATCAGCTCTGAGAAAAATAAAGTATACCTAACTGTTGAAATCATCCTCTCACCCCTTTGAGTGCTTTGTCTTGTTGACGCGGAAAACGCTGGGCGCTGGGACACGGCTGCTTCTCCGCCCGAATCCTCGCCGGCTGGCGGGCACTGCACGGGGCCGGTGGGAGGGCACGCTGCTGGGGCCGGGCCCTGCGGTAGAGCCCCCGGCCCAGCCTGCTGCCAAGGCCCTGCAGTACAGCTGAGGCCCCAGTGCTGGAATGCCGCAGGGCCCATGGTGCCGCCATGCCCAGGTGCCCCCGCCTGCTTCCGGTCCCCCACGCTGACTTCCGCTGTCCAGGCTGTGCTCCAAGCTCGGCCGCCTGCTCCTGTCATCAGGCCACGCTGGCTGCACAATCCTGATTGGGTACTTTTTGAATCCCACTGTTACCGATTGGATGTTGAAGCTTGTTGTTGATTGGATGTTCGAGCTTGTTGCTGATTGGATGTTGAAGCTTGTTGTTGATTGGATGTTAGAGCTTGTTGTTGATTGGATGTTAGAGCTTGTTGCTGATTGGATGTTAAAGCTTGTTGCTGATTGGATGTTAGAGCTTGTTGTTGATTGGATGTTAGAGCTTGTTGCTGATTGGATGTTAAAGCTTGTTGCTGATTGGACGCTTTTTGAGTCCTACCAAAGATATAAAAGCAGGAGGAGACCAAGGAAGTGGGGTTCAGAAGATCACAAGACGGGAAGAAAGGTGTGACGCTTGCTGGGTTGAGCTTGTCAGAAGACGAAAGACTGTTCTCTGTCTCTTGGTGTGCCACTGGGTTCTTTCCCAGGATCAAGAGCTGTAACGCTAGCTGTACGCTTGCTGTACCATTGTACAGTGTGGGAGGTCAAGTTTGTTAAATGCAAATTAAGTGTTCAGTACAAAATGTGAGAAGATGGTGTAATATATTGCATTGCCTCAATTGTGCATGTTTATTCAGCTGAAAAATTTATTGTGCACCTGTTATGTGCCAGGTGTGTGTTCACTACTGTATAGGGACACAGTGAGGGGACAAATTTAAGTTTCTACCCTCCGGAAATTAGCATGTAATGACAATAACGAAGAATTTATGTGATACTAAATCTCACCAAGGCCAGTATGGATTGATGGAGACAGCCTTGGGAGGCAAATTAAAAAAACCTAGACTTTAAACCTATGCTGTGCCACTAAAATAGCTATATGTCCTCAGGAACATGCCTGACACTTTCCATCCTATTGCTCTGTCACCTTCTGAAGGACGAAGCCAGCATCTGATTTTCCTGAGTCTCCTAAACTGCCTGACAGATGCCTGTGTCTAATAGATGTTCAATAAATGTTGGTTGAATGAACAGACCTCCTCACATTCTCCTACATTTCTGCCATTCTATTCAATGATTTAGGGTATCACAGATTATTTTTTCCATGGGGAGTCAAGCTTTACTCTCTCAAATGCCAGTTTTTAGACAAATCCCTTAAAAAAGGAAGGCAAGAGAGATGTCCCTCCTTCCCTGTTCCACACACATGCTAAGAAAGCCATGGCCTGTATGTTCTTTGAGCTTGTATTCCCCTAGATTCTCTGTCTCTGCCAGACTACTTCTATCCAAGATGAATTTCACTGGTCATCCAGTATTTCTTCTTATTTGTCAACTGACCAGGGTCACCGGCACCCATAAGCTGGGCTTGACACTCTGAACCCCGGTATGCAAGTTGTCTCCCTGAAGAAAAGGGCCTCTGTAAACAATGAGTGGGTCAACTTTAAAATCTCATGTTACAGGTAAACAGAAGAATTTTTCCAGGATGGCAGAAGAGGTAGGTGTTAGGTACCCGCAGAGCCAATGAAAACAATTCTCACTTCTCGTTATCAATTTCTCTTTCCTTCTGATTCCTCTTCTGGCTGAGTGGACCACCGAACCCGTGTCTCTCCTACACATCCCCTCATCTTCAGGCTTAGTCTTATTTTTTCTTTCCTTTTCTCACATTTCTATGTGTGTCTACATTCGGAAACTGTCTATTAGTTATAACCATTGAGTTTTGTAATCATTACTGCGTTAAATTTTGGTTTCATTTCAATGTCAGCATCTATAGCTAAATTTAAAATCCAATGGAATTTAAATCTCTACTCAAACAAGGCAAACTTAGAGCAGCTATTACCCAAATAAGTAATTAATAGATGCCTTTGAAACAGGGAAATTTGAATATGGACTAGCTATCAGGAAAGTATTGATAATTTTCTTAGTAGTAATAATATTGTGATTACATGGGAAAGGGTCTTTATTTTTAGACAATGCATAAGTATAATATGGTGGAGTAAGTTCCATGATGTCTGTGATTTACTTTCAAGTGACTTGCAATATCTATTTATTATCTATTTATCTATTTACCCATTATTCTAGATAAAACAAATATGGCAAAATATTAACAATTTTTGATTCTTGATGATAGGACAATGTGCTTGTGAATTGTTATAAAAGCATCCGAAAGGCCTGGCGTGGTGGCTCATGCCTGTAATCCTAGCACTCTGGGAGGCCGAGGCGGGAGGATAGCTCAAGGTCAGGAGTTCAAGACCAGCCTGAGCAAGAGTGAGACCCCGTCTCTACTAAAAATAGAAAAAATTAGCCGGGCATGGTGGCACATGCCTGTAGTCCCAGCTACTTGAGAGGCTGAGGCAGGAGGATTGATTGAGCCCAGGAGTTTCAGGTTGCTGTGAGCTAGGCTGATGCCACAGCACTCTAGCCCAGGCAACAGAGCAAGACTCTGTCTCAAAAAAAAAAAAGCATCCAAAAAAGTGATACAGCATATGTTTCTAGTTCTGGGGACAAGTGTGATCCCAAAGTGTCATCTTATTCAGGCTTACCTTCCACTAGAATTGCCCTTGAATCATGGATATTGAAGAAGTTTCATAATCTTCACAGTCAAGATGTTTTTTTCTTATGTCTATTTCAAATGGTAACTGAACTAGTCAAGGCTCAAGGCTATTTTGGTATCATCTGATTTCATAACGTAGTCGAGGGTTTGGAGAAGATATTAGATTTGACTTTTCTTCAGGATTCAAATTCCTACCGGCATTCTGGAATGGCTGGTAAGGCAGACCTCTCTCCAGTGAGGTCCCATATTTAGCCAGAAACTCTGAGAGGAAACAGAATACAGAACTAGGACACTTGAGCCAGACAGCCACATGCACCCCCCAACTTCATTCGGTTCCTTCCCTGAATGCCCTGTCTAAAAGAGCACCCCATTACTCTCTCTCTCTGTTCCCTTGATTTACTTTAAAGAAACTTATCATTGATCATTGCCTGACATTATATTATGCATTTGGTATTTATTGACTGCCTCTTCTGCTAGAATGTACGCTGTGAGGGTGTGTTTTGTTTGTGTCAGTGGTTCTCCAACTTCAATGTGCATCAGAAACTCCTGGAGGTATTTTGATGGGGATTGCATTAATTCTATAGATCACTTTAGGTAATATTGACATTTTAACCATATTGATTCTACCAATCCATGAACAAGGTAGATTTTTCCATCTGTTTAAATCATCTGCAGTTTTTTTTCAGTGTTTCATAGTTCTTCTTGTATAAATCTTTCATATCTTTCATTAAGTATACTCCTAGATATTTAATTTTCTTTCGGGCTATAGTGAAGGGTATTGCATTTTTTATTTGAGTTTCTGCTTGATGGTTCTTGGCATATATGAATGATTCTGATTTTTGTATATTGATTTTATATCCTGAAAGTTTACCAAATTCATTTATTAAATCTAGGAGTCTCTTAGAAGAAGCCATGGGGTTTTCTAGGTATAATATCATATCATTGGCGAAGAGCGAGAGTTTGCTCTCATCTGCCCCGACTTGGATGCTGATAAAGGTCTAATAACAAGAATCTATCTAGAACTTAAAGAATTAATAAGAAAAAAATCAAACAACCCCATCAAGAAATGGGCAATGGAAATGAACAGAAACTTCTCCAAAGAAGACAGAATAATGGCCTGCAAACATATAAAAATGCTCAACATCTCTAATCATCAGAGAAATGCAAATCAAAACCACAATGAGATACCACCTAACCCCAGTGAGAATGACCTGTATCCAGAAATTCCAAAACAACAAATGCTGGTGAGGATGTGGAGAGACAGGAACACTCTTACACTGCTGGTGGGACTGCAAATTAATGCAACCTTTGTGGAAAAGAATTTGGAGATACCTCAAACAGCTAGAAATAGAAATACCATTTGACCCAGCAATAGCATTGTTAGGCATCTACCCAAAAGAACATAAGTCTCTCTATTATTAAGACATCTGCACCTGAATGTTTATGGCAGCACAATTCACTATTGCTAGGACATGGAAACAACCCAAGTGCTCGTCAATTTAGGAGTGGATAATTAAAATTTTGTATGTGCTCACAATGGAATATTGCTCAATTCTAAGAAACGACAGTGAGCTAGCACCGTTTATGCTATCCTGGATTAAGCTTAAGCCCGTTATCCAAAGCAAGGTGACACAAGATCAGGAAAATGGACTCTACATGTACTCGCCATCAAAATTGGTGCTGACTGATTAAAACTATGGTGCTCAAATGGTGGTAGTATTCACCAGGGATTTGTGGGGGGGAGACCCACATCCTAGGGATGTGGCGAGCATTGTGGGGGGAAGGGAATACCTCTAACCCTTGATACAGACAGGCAATGATATACAATGTAACCAAAATGTCAAAAAAACTCCCAACTTTTATCAGGAGGTGGGCAGGTGAGGGAGGGAGGAGGGGAAGGGTGTATACTTACATAATGGGTGTGGCGTGCACCATCTGGGGATTGGACACGCTTGAAGCTCTGGCATGATGGCGGGGAGGGGTGGCAAGGGCAATACATGTAACCCTAACAATATTTGTACCCCCATAATATAATGAAATAAAAGGAAAAAAAAGGAGAGAAACTCCTAGGGTGGAACTCAAGAATTTGCATTTCCAGTAAGATCCTGGATGAAATCGATCCTCCCGGTCTGGGCCCCACATTTTGAGAGCTGTACATCTATGCTTCACCAAATGTCTTCCAGCTTGTAGAATATTAAATTCTCCATAGGTACTTGCTGAATGGATGAATGAATAAATGGATGAATGGAAGAATGAATGAGTGAATGAATGGGTGAAAACCAGCTCACTGATGTTATCCTTGGGCCCTGGAAATGGGTGAACTTTGAAAACCAAATGACAAGCAATGGAGGGAAGTAATTGTAGCTCCCATGCCGGAGTCTTCTGACTTGGGATCCTGCCTGCTTTGCAAGGAAGAGCTTGTGCACACAGTGTCTTTGTTTTAAATAATTAACAATGCTCAAAAAGGAATTTAGGGATGTTTAGAAACATTTGAAGCTTTTGAGGATGATATTATAGAGGAAAAATTCTATCTAATTTTCTTTCCATTCTAAAGGAGGCACCCTTTTAAGAGATACTTCATTTGGAGCTGTATGGTTATGGGGTACCTTGGTGAACATCAAGAGACAATTCTCCAATCGCATTTAATCTTTAGCATAGCATCTCATGGCCCAAATACTTTTGATTGTTTTCTGATATAAGCAAAAATGCTTTCCACCTTGTAGAGAACTGGGTTATTGAACAGAGTGCCAGAGAATAAGAACAGAAGAATCATAGGTATTCTTATTAGCAGTGTGGTCTGTTTGTGTGCAACGACAGTTTCCAAATGACACAAATGATCTCATCTTTCTTGGAATTAATTCTGCAGTGGACAATTTGGTGTTTAAGGAACTTTGGGTAAGTTGAGCAATTTGCGTTTCCAGATGCACATTTGTGGGTCGGGGCTATGTGTACACATGCCTCACTGCAAAGCTAAGTTCCAGTCTGCAAATGCATGTGTGTATATACATCACACACACACACACACACACACACACACACACACTCACTCAGAGGCACCAACTAAATCCATGAGTTTGCACATTGGAATTTAGGCTGAAAAAAGTTGTACTGCCCTGGGTGCACTCAGAAAGTTGGGGGAGTGGGGGTCTGGTATGTTTTCAAGGGTCTGTTTTGGTGTTAGATTGAGCAGAGATAGAGTGAACATTAATTTAGCAGAGCATCTGGGATCTTTAAAGCCAGGAAGAGCTATACGATTTATCAATCTTAATTTGCTCGCACTGCAGTTAGACAGAGAAGATCTCTGGGAAGCTCTGGCAGGTCCCAGATGTTCTCTGTTGGACTGATATCACACAGCAGAAGAGGCTGCGTGGCTCTCACCCCCGACTTTCTCAGCCCTCTTTAAGCCTTGTCTCTTGCACTTGGGGCTGCTGCGTTCATGCCTAGCCGGTATTTAGTAGCAGAAACACACTCATTCGGTTAGAATTCTCTGGGCAACCCTCCTTGCAACAGGAAACTACCCTGTTTCTGGGGGCCAGGGTGAAATGTTCAATGGAACAAACATTTGTGTCCTTAATTAGAGGATTAAGAGGGCGTTGGCCAACTTACCCAGCATCCAGGAGACGCTCAGATCCCCAAAATGCTTTCCTGGGTCAGCCATGTTTGATGACCAATGGAAGAGTCATTATTGTCACTTCATTATTTTGAAGTTCTTTGAAGGTGGGAATTGAATCTTAACATGTCTTTTATTTTCCTGCAGTTTCTCCTATGTTGCCATATATGGCAATGCTCAATTCGTGTGTAGGGCTGAATAGGACCATTGGACTCTCCCCAACTTATCCATTTTCATACTTTCATCTTCTCCCTGAAAATGGGGTTATTAGTTCTACAGCACTGAAAACAAGCAAATAACTTTCTCTATTCTTTTCTTTCATTTCCTATTCTGTGCCCCAACCTGGACCAGGTTACTGGGTGCACGGACATTGATAAAGTAGACAGCATTTCTGGCTCTACAACCTTCAAGCTCTGGAGGTTGAGACAGAGAAGTAGGCAGCTGTTGCACACAAAGAGGTAAATGCTATAGGGGCAAGGACGAGGACTACTGGGTTTTATGAAAGGGGCTAGCTGATTTTTTATTCTAGTCTTGGGGTTAGACTGATTCCTAAAGCATAAGAAGTAGTGAGTCAGGTGATTCTTAGCATGTAGTTTACGGAGGAGTTGAGCATGGAATTTCATTGTCGCTGCATTGCTTTGATAGTAAGGAGAGAGGAAGTAATTTCTCATGAATTTCCTAGTGGCGACCTTAGGCATGAAAAGAGGAAGTGACATTTCCTCTGCTACATATAAGCATGTGCTTCTTGGCATTTGCACTATTCATTTGAATTAAGCCAATCTATTTCAGAAGGCTTCAGTATAAATGTAGATGCTCTCAGGGGGAGGCGATACCAAAGTCATCAGCCATCAGCAATTTCAAACGAGTTAAATTATGTCTTCATGTTTTCTAGCTATCTCTCTGGTCTTGGAGGACACGGGCAATGAGGCTGTTGAATTTTGAAGGGAAGAAGTGAAGTTCTGAGGAAGGAAGAAAAAACAGAGATGGGAGGGTATGGGGTTTTGAAAAGCTATTTCGACCTGGTGTTACTGGGTCTTACTTTTACTCCTCTCAAAACATCCCGTGATCAAGTAAGTTGGATAAACACATGTTTAAAGAAAATGAAAGTTTATTTATAGTGGGACTTTTCAGAGCTGTGATTATGCCAAGGTGCACTGTGGTTCTTCCAGGGATGTTATGATATTAAACATTTCCTAAATGGACTTGACCTCCAGATCTCTTTTCTGGGATTAGCGTTTCAGGCAATGCACTTTGGAAAATTCTGGTTTGGTCCATGGAGTGATTGAAAAGACAGACAACTGCAGGAGAGGCCCCACGATGTCACTGCAGTGGCCAAAGCATTATGTGGTAGAGGCTTTTGGGTGGACTCATTCTCAGCAGGGCTCAGGCTTATGTCTTGCCTGAATATATGCTTGTACTTAACCTACTGCAGCGTTAGGGATATTTTAGTTCAGTAAACAATCCTCCCCTAATTTCTTTCTTTATTTTTTTCTGATTTATTATTTTTGTAAAGTTTTCTATTACGTTCCTTAAAATGAGGTAGCCCCATAGAGTGTCTGAGCCCTCTTGCAAACCTTGCATCCCAGTAAAGTGTGCAAACCACATCTGCAAAAAGTACCAGGCAAGCCATCTTGTCCACTTGACCCTCCTTTATCTCGCTTAGTTTATCGGTTCATCTTGGAAACACACTTTCACCAAGCTGACCGCGACTATTTATATATACTTGGAAGACATTCCGTTGGAAATTAACTCTCAAAATGTTCAGTACAGCAAAGAAGAGGTAATCAGAGCCTACTGTTTCATCACTGTGTTTTCCTTAAGATAGTTTCCTGTGGTGTTATCAGCCAGTGAAGGATTAAGAAAATCTCCTGCAGGCATTCCAAAACCTCCTTCCAACTCTTTTTGGTTTTCTTCTGGAGCAAGACACATTTAGGATATGTCTGTGCTAAAAACTGAGAGGGCAGAATCTCAGAGGGGAAAGCAGGGGAGAGCTATTTGTTTTCTTTATTTCAACTATTTAGACATCCGCCGTGCACGTGAGGCACTGCTGGGTGCTGCAGAAAATGTGGAAAGGCGGACGACGTGGAGAGGTGACCCGTGTCATCTGGCGGCTGACAGGGGAGGAAAACAAGCTATCTGTATGATAGATGAACTAAGAGGCAGATAAGGGCCAGTGCGAGATAACAGCAAAATGCCCTGAGATTCATACTCTGGGTGGAGGCAGAGATTTCTGTGAAGACTTCATGGGAGAGGTGGCACTTGATATACGCTCCGAGGATGACATGTCACCTTGAAGATAACCGGGGAGGGAAGAAATGGGAGCAAAGATGAGAAAAGAAGATATGTTCAAGAAGCATGAGGCATATATATATATATTTATAATTATATTATAATATATATTTATATATAATTATAATATATATTTATATATAAATATATAATTATAAATATATAATTTCTAAATTATAAATTATATTATATTAAATTATTTATAAATTTATAAATTATAACTATATAATTATAAATATATAATTTAATTATAAATATATAATTTCTAGTGCTAATATATTTATATATATTAGCACTAGAAATCCAGAGTTATCTGACTCCTCCTCCACCTCCTGCAAGCTTCACTCAAAGGGTCCCTGAGTCCTGCGGGTTTTATTGTTCTGGCAAGTGGTACAGCTAGTGCTACAGCGCTTGACCAGGGAAAGAATGGAGTGTCACACAGAGAGTCAGAGAATAGCCTTTATTCCACCAGCGGTCTCAGAGAGGATCTGACCCCCCTTCCTTATTCTCCTCTAGTTTTTATACCCTTGGTAGGATTCAGAAAGTGTCCAATCAGCAACAAGCATTAACATCAATCAGCAACAAGCTTTAACATCCAATCAGCAACAAGCTTTAACATCCAATCAGCAGAGGGATTCAAAAAGTATCCAATCAAGATCACGTGAGCAGTGAAGCCCATGGAGACCACAGGCGCCACTGGATGAGGAGCGGCGGGGAGGCTGCCAATGGCCGGGTCCTGGCGCCCAATGGTTTTCCCTGTCATTATCTCCCGAGTAGCCCTCAAACCCACCACCCATCCGTTCCCACGTCGTCTTTCCTAGCCCATCTTCCTGTAGTTGACTCCTGACTGGTTTCCCTCTTTTCCTGCCCGGGCTGCCTCCGATCTACTCTGCACACACTGCTGCCAGAGAAAACTTCCCAAAGGGCAAAGCTGGCCATGTCACATGCCCTCCGTGGTGGCCCAGGGCCATCAGGATAGAGTCCGGATTCCTTACTGTGGCCCAGGCTCCATAGTTAGATGGACCTGGGCTCCAATTCATTACAAGTTAGGAGACCAGCTGTGTTAGCTTGAGCTGGGCAAGCAAGCCTCAGTTTCCTCATCCATGAAGTGGGCATCATTAATAACAGCCATCATAAATATTCCTGTTTTCTCTCCAATTTCTCTCCTGCCCCATTCTCCCTTGATGCCTGCCCCAGGTCTGCAACTGCAGAATGCTCTCTTGGCCTTACCTTAACCTCCCATCCTTTTCCATTTCCCCTTCCACCCATCTCTCAAGATTGGTGGACTCTTCAGCATTCCTGGCTTTTGGGGGTCTGCTGGAATCCCCCTCTCCTTACTCCCTGGTCCCCAGGGCATCTGTGTGTCCCATCTCACCTTGTACATACCTTGCTATGTTGTGTGCCTTCATCTTTCCATGCCTGGCTATTTCTCTAGGATAAATTCCCAGAAGTGGAATTGCTGGTCAAATGACACGTGTATTTTGAATTTATACACCTAGTGCCAGATTGCCCCCTAAAAAGGGGTATCAATTTCCACTCCCACAAGCAGTATATAAAAGGACCCTGTTGTCTTCTACCTTGCTAGCCTTGGATAGTATCATTCTTTTTGGTCTATGCCAATCTGATAGGTGAAATATGACATGTCATTGTTGTTGGGATTGACTTCCTTTGATCTCTAACAGTGCTTCTTGGTGTCAGTATTTCTACCTCTATTTTTGTCCCGTATTTCTAATTGGTAGTTTCTGATTTGTAAGCTACGCTTCCACATTCTCCTTTAAAAAGATGCACCACAAATATTTCCCCTAACTTGTTATTTACCTTTAAGCTTACGTTATGTCACATGTCTTGTATTTATTTTTGCCTCGGGGAAGTTTGAACTTTTTGTGTAGTCAAACATCTCCATAGTTTCCTTTTCAAAATCTGACTATTTTTTTCATGCTTAAAAATGCATTCCTCATGGTAGGATTATAAAAAAAATAGTCTACTCAATTTTCCACAAATATTTTTATGGGATTGTTATTATTTTTAAAAAACATTTAACAGGATAGACGATAAAGATCAATTCCACACCCCACTCCCCCAAATTCATAGCTCATTGTTTCAATAGTGTTGGGTAACAGTTCTTTCCCATGAACCACCAATTTAAAATATTTGCATCATACGGTGTACCTGTGTCTCTGTGTGTGTGTGTGTGTGTGTCCCTAGTTCCTGGACTCTTCATTCTTTTCCATTGGTCTTTCTATTCCTATAGAGGTCTATACCATTTTAGTTAATGTGGCATGGTGGTATATTCTGATATCTCTTGAGTCAGCCTTCAACAGTCTTATTTTCTAGGCCAGGCGCGGTGGCTCACGCCTGTAATCCTAGCACTCTGGGAGGCCGAGGCGGGTGAATTGCTTGAGGTCAGGAGTTCGAAACCAGCCTGAGCAAGAGCGAGACCCCGTCTCTACTATAAATAGAAAGAAATTAATTGGCCAACTAATATATATAGAAAAAATCAGCCAGACATGGTGGCACATGCCTGTAGTCCCAGCTACTTGGGAGGATGAGGCAGGAGGATCGCTTGAGCCTAGGAGTTTGAGGTTGCTGTGAGTTAGGCTGATGCCACGCACTCACTCTAGCCTGGGCAACAAAGTGAGACTCTGTCTCAAAAAAAAAAAAAACAGTCTTATTTTCTATAATTTTCCAATAGTCCTTCTCTTGCTACCAGGAGTGAGAAAAGGATTCACATCCATCTGCAGTCCCAGGAGATGCTTGGGTCTCCGGGGGTGTCATTTGCCTGAATGCTCTGGGTTGGTGTGAGCTTTTGGAAATCCACAAGACTGGAGGATGGCTTCAGATTTCAGGAAACTTTCAGGGTCCCTGGGTCTCGGTGCTGGGCCAGACTTCTGGAAGACCTGTGCATGTTTGGACTATTCCGTAACAGTGAAGGTTCTAGGGATTAGGCATGCACCTTCTGAGGATTTTCCTATAAAAGGAAAAAAATCCCACAATCCTAAAATTGGGATACCTAAGCTGTTCTGCTCCTCTTAAAATACGAATGTGGGAAATGACGGATTGCAAATGTGAACGTGGGTGACTGGAACACTGTGTGAAATGTTCATTTCCAGAAGAAACGAAGTGGTGTTTATTCAGGCCATGAAATTCTTTTAATATTTTTAAGGCCAAGAGAAGAGAGACTCTACCCCAGCACCTTATATGGGTCCTGTTCCTGCCCATTCACGAAGAGAACACTTGAATTCACCATGCTTTTACTCATAGCTTCGTGTTCTAGCCACCGAAACTGTCTAGCTCTCTTAACCCAACCCAGGCCCCCAAATACCATGCATTGGACATAGATCTAGAAAAGCAACAAGTGAGGTTCGGATTAAGTCCATGAAGAAGCCTGTTGCAGAATTGTTAAGTGAGGAGGTGAAAATGGTTACACAGGTCAAATTCCACTGAGGCAAGACTTGGGCTAAGTCTACTGTGGTCTGCATTTTCTTAGCCATCAATGGTTTTCCTTTTAATAGCTTATCCCCTTGGGGAGCAGCCATCTTTTGTTATTGTGCATTTTTGTGGTGACCAGAGTTAACCTATAAATAGAACTTGCATGACTATGTCCTTCCGGGAATTAGGAGCTTATCAGCCCTAAACTCAGCTTTCATAGGTGACTTGTCAGATGATGGATAAGGTTCAGTTTCTCCTTCCTCCATTGGGAAATGACACATTTTTGAGTGGTGCTGTCATCAGAAACTGTGCAATACATGGAATTTCCATAAAATGCTGCAACAGTGTTTAAGGATGTCTTCAGGCAGCTGATCTCTGCTCCGAGTTTACAAAATGAAACCCAGATTTCCTTCTGGAGATGTAAACAGAATTACTCCCATGTAGAAGCACGGCCAGGGCACATAAAAATGAGTAATTCATTAGCTTCCAATTGTATTTTATTAAGTGTCTGCATTCTCAGATACAATTGGTCCTCTGGGAAGGGGAACAAATGGATCTTTCAGTTTAACTCTTCCAGTATGGGAAAATAACTTGCTTATCAATAGTCCAAAAAATGAATCTTCCCAAATTGGAATGAGATTGAGTGTGCAATGAATGCATCCATGTATATTGGGTGTTTTTGTTTGTTTTGTTTTGTTCTTTGATTGGCAGCTTGTCTTTAGTACAAATCCCAGGAAGAGGAGACACTACCTTAGTGGTGAACACAAGACATTTGTAGAACGCCTAGACGTGCCAAGACACAGTGATGGGCTCTAGTGACACTGAGTCTCTGTCCTCAGAGCTGACCACTGGGGAGATGGTGAAATGAACATGGAAGGAACTTGTGTGATATTGACAAGGCAAAACTCTCAGGCACCCATACCTGGCGGCTCTGCATCACCGTGGGCTGGCGCTGCGTGAGGCCCACTGGAGGCCGTGGGGGGTGCGGGCTGCTGGGCCAGGCCTCCCCAGCTGAAGCCCGCTGCGATCTTGATTGGATATTAAAGGTTGTTGCTGATTGGATGTTAAAGCTTGTTGCTGATTGGATGTTAAAGCTCGTTGCTGATTGGATGTTAAAGCTTGTTGCTGATTGGATGTTAAAGCTCGTTGCTGATTGGACACTTTTTCAGTCCTACCAAGGGTATAAAAACAGGAGAACAAGGAAGGGGGATCAGAAGTCAGCTGAGCCTGCTGGAACAATAGAGACCCTTCTGTTCTTTGTATGCCTGTTCTTTTCCCGGTCAAGCGCTGTACACACTGGCTGTTAACATTGGCTGTAACATTTGCCTTAACATTGACTGTAACATTTGCCGCAACAATCCTGTGACACAGGAGGGCCAACTCACCCATCTTAGGAATGGGGCTGGGGGGATGACCAGAGCCTTTTAGGAGCCGATGATCTCTGAACTGATTCCGGTGGAGAAGTAGAAGTAGGTCAAAGTAGAAGTAGAGGAAGGGGGAGAATGAGAAAGGAGTTCCAGGCAGGGAACGGTGTTGGCAAAGTCATGGTAGCAGGGCAAGTCACCCAGTGTGGGGGGATGGCTGGGAGCTGGCGGGAAGGGGAGTAGGAAGGAACACAGGCAGGGGTAGTGTTGTGAAGAACCTCCAGCACCCTTCTCTGGAGGATGGTGCCTGGCCTCCAAAAAGTAGGTGGAGAGTCGGGGTGGAGGGCAGGTGTGTGATCAGCTTTTTACTTTGGGAGGATCATTTTGGCAAAAGGGTGGGAAAAAAGGATGAAAAGAAATTGAATTCAGTGCCAGCGATGCAAAAGTTCAGTAGTAATGAATGTGGAAATGCAAGCCTGGAGGACTGGAGGGGATGGATAAGGAGCTTCTGATTGAACACATAGTTTGGAAAGTGGAGTCTGGAATGACTTCTCAGTGGTTTGAGCAAATGCAAGCAGAACTGTTGACTGAGGCAGAGAATGGACAAGTACGAGCAGGGCGGAGTGGGTTCTGGAGAGAGCAGGTTGATCTGTGTCCAAACTAGATGCGTGGAGCCTTAGTGTGATCGGGTTTTTGGTCAATAGTTTGGGAATGAGCTCTGATCTAGAGACATTTCCCCCACTATTCCATGTTCTGTCTCCATGACTCCAGATAGTTCATATTAGTGGAATCATAGAATATTTGTCTTTTTGTGTCAGGCTTATCCCACTTAGCATAATATCTTCGAGGTGCATCCACGATGTAGCATGGGTGAGAATTTCCTTCCTTTTTCAGACTAAATAATATTCCATTGTGTGTCTAGACCACATTTTGTTTATTCATTCTTCTGTTGGTGGCCACTGGGTAGTCTCCGCCTTTTGGCTGTCTCGAATAACGCTGCTGTGAACATTGGCATGCAAGTAGCTGTTTGATCATTTGATCCTCCTTTCAATTCTTTTGGGCATAGACCTAGAAGTGGAATTCTTGGATCATATGCCAATGTTATTTTTTTAACTTTTTGAGGAACTGCTTTACTATTGTCTGTAGCATGTGCACCATTTTACATTCCAACCAGTAATGCACAAAAATTCCAATTTCTCCACATCCTCGCCAACACTTATTTTTTGTTTCTTTGATAATAGCCTGACAACTGTTCTTTTAACTTCTCTTTTAGAGCTTGTGGCAGAGACTACCATGCATGTACTAAACTCTACTGTCATTTTTCTTTGGGGCACATAACTAGAGTACATTTCCCAACGTCCCATGGGGTTAAGAGGGCTATGAGGCTGGATCCTGGCCAATAGAGTATATCTGCTGCTCCCAGGCCTGGCCCACAAAAGCTTTCTATAGATTCCTTATTCTGTCCACGAAATGGAAATGATTCCAGGGACTTAAGGGAGGGCAGAGCCACAGGATGGAAGGAGCTTGGTCCTGGGCACAGCTTGGATACCAGCTGCCTAGGAGAGCCATTGGGCCAAGAACGCCCATGGTAGACCGCTATGTGAGCAAGGCATGCAAGTCACTGAAATTTGGAAGTGTTTGTTACAGCACTTACCTTACCCTCATATACGAGTGCATGATCTCTACATTTTTTTCAGCACTTCTGTTCCTTTTCCTTAAAGAATTGGCTTTCCTTGCTTCTGCGTACATGCTTTTGAAAAACACTGAAACCATGCTTTCCTCTAAACTCCACCACAATCAGCACCGAAGACTTCTGTGACCAAATGTGGCAGGTCCTCTAATTCAATCCTGACACTATCTACCTGAAGATAGCATCAGATCCCACAGGTTGGGGGGCTCAGTCCCCAAAACCACCCCTCTCCCAACCACTGGTCACAGTTCCAGGGCTCCAGAGCTTCTGGGAGATGGGCTTCAAGTTGGGGTTCCCACCACCCCTTCTTTGAGTTGGCTTAGTTTGCTGGAGCATCTTACAGAACTCAGGTGAACACTCACTTACTTTTACTGCTTTATCATAAAGGATATTACACAGGATATAGATGAAGAGATGTGGAGCTCCCATGCCCTCCCCGGACTGGGTGTGCCACCGTCCAGGAATCTCCATGTGTCCTGCTATCCGGAAGCTCCCTGAACCCGGTCCTCTTGGGGTTTTATGGACAACTGTGTGGAAATATGATTAGCCTTCACGGTATGGGGTGGGACCCTCTCTGAAGTGAGATTCTTATGACCCACAATCAGAAAGCCAGAGAAGCCAGAGAGATTCTGTTTCTGAGGCCTAATGCACCCAACTTTATAACAACAAGAGACTGTAACAAGGGGTATGGAAGTTATCAGTCAGGAACCATGCTTGAAAACCTATATATATATATATCACATAGCGCTACAATACTCAAGGTGGGAGATGGCCACCTCTAAGATTTTGTGTCCTTCCCTTAGCTTGATTATTGGTAGAGATTAATAGCATTGCTGAATTTCAAGTTCACTGATAGGCCCAACTTGAAGCTGACATCTGCCCTTGTGCCAATCCACTACTGCCAGAGGGCAGGGCCCCTGTGTGAACTGGAGCTGCTGTGGACACCCCCACCCCCACTGGGAAGGGAGTTGGAGCTCCAATGGATGCCCCTAAAAGTTTTTACTACAATATCGTTTCTCGCAATGTGCTTTAAGGTCTTCCTGGTTTGGCATCACCTAATGAATCAGGATCTCAGCCCTGGGATGGGCTGGATCCAGAAATCTACATTTTTACGAGCACTTGCAGGTGCCACTAGCACTGAGAACCACCACCTTGTAGGACTCTCAACAATGTTTTAATGCCCCATCTTGGTGATGATTTTCCACGAAAATCAGCAGAGACAGATAGTTAAAAATCCTGCCATGAAAAGTGGCCAGAAATGGGACTTTGAAAGCTCTTGTTGGTTTAAAACTGTGTACTATTTTCTTTATGTCGAATCAAAGTCTCTCGAAGAACTCTAAGCTCCTTTTTGGTAACGTACTCAGGGTTTAATTGGGTCTTGCAAGATGCGTTCAGGGGCTAGGCTGGTATCATAAACGAAAGCTGCAGAAGGATTGAAAACAATTAGAAATGACAGGACCCAGGAGAAAATGGAGACTGTGTGACCCGTAAAGACTTCCAAATTCAAAACTATGTTAAATTCCATGGCCTCAGGAAACACGTCTTAAGACTGTGTTGAGCAAGTGAAGCTGTAGGTTTGGGACCTTCGCTAAGTGATCTCCTCCTCCTTCCAGACAAAACGATCCTAAGTCCTTTAATCTTTATCCTCATGAGCTCTTTCCCAGCAGGTATTTTTTGTTGTTGTTGTTACTTGTTTTTAGACCCTGACGCCTCCTTTTTATAGAGGTAGAGTAGTACACTCTGCAGAAGTTAATTAATTTTATAACGTGAAAACAATCAGTGCTGAGAAAAGTTCTTTATTTTCAAATGTCATCATTTCTAGGACTACATGTTATCAGCATGCTTGTTTAAAGATACAAATGTTTAGTTTTTTGTTATTAAGATGACAGAGAAGACTAAAAGAAAACTTGGAAAAGAAAAAGAAAAAAATAAGCAAAATCATCATGTGTCCATCTGAAAGCATTCATGGTGCACATTTTGATGTATTTTCTTCCAGTCTTTTTTCTATGTAAAGTTGGAAACATAATTAATTTTTCTAACTACACCTTGTTCCAGAAAGGATTAAAGACAACTAGAAAAGACTTTCAGTGATTGCCTATGTTCACCTATATTTGTGCACATATATGCATAAGTGTATGTATAATTGCAATCATATTGTACATATTCACAACTGTGTGTGTATGCATTTTTTTTTTTAAACATGGTTTGGAGAGCTCTCCATGGTGTTACTTGTAAGAACAGCAGCAGCAACTAACATTTATTGAGCACGTTGTAGGCGTCGGACACTATTCCTAGAACTTGAACCTTATTTCATTCTCACAACAAAGTAAGCCCTGTTAATTTCCCCTTTCAGATGACACGGAGCCACAGAGAAGTTGAGAGGTCGTTGTGCACACAGACAGTAAGTAGAGCAGCTGGGATGCGAGACCCACCAGTCCAACACCAAAGTCTACGAACTTAACCACCATGTGGTGCTGCCTCTCACACATCTGGACTATTGTGCAGTGTTTCACGACTCTACCATGTCGAAAATTATTTTTTAATTTTTTTATTTGTACAAATTTATGGAGTACACGTGCAATTTTGTTACATGTATAGATTGCATAGTGGTGAAGTCAGGGCACTAGTGTATCCATCGCCCTAATAATGTGTACATTGCATCCAGTAATTAATTTCTCAAGCTCCACTCCTCTCTCTCCACTCCCCCTTCTGAGTTTCTATCATCCATCACTTCATATGTTTTCATTATTTAGCTCCCACTTGTAAGTGAGAACATGCGGTATTTGTCTTTCTCTGTCTGACTTGTTTCACTTAGCTTAATCACCTCCATTTCCATCCATGTTGCTGCAAAAGGCATAATTTTATTCTTTTTGATGGGTGAATAGTATTCCATCATGTATATATATTACATTTTCTTTACCCAATCATCTGTTAACACTTAGGTTGATTCCAGATCTTTGCTATTGTGTACTATGTTTTTTAGAAAAGCTATCAGTACTAATTGTCATTAAGGTGATTCCAAAATTTTACCTTTACAGATAATATTACAGAAACATTTTGCTACACATATGCACATATTTCTGTAGATTAGACATCAAGCAATGGGTACTGCTGAGTTATCAGTTAATGGATATTTTAATGTTTTATTATATACTACCATAAAAGCTCTACCAAATTGTATTCCAACCCACAGTCTATGAGGTTATCTTTTTCTTTGCCTATATATGATAATAATATTTTAATTTTTGCTAATGTAGTGGGTAAAAAAATGACATCTCCTTTAAAAAGTTTGCATGTCCTTAATAACTAGTGAGGTTTTATGTATTTATTGGCCATTTTAATTTTTTCTTCTGTGAATTGCCCATTAAGAGCCTTTGCTGATTTTTCTGTTGGGTTCTTTATTTTTTTCTTATTGATTTTGGGATTTCTTTATATATTATGGATACAAATTTATTGTCTCTTTCAGGTAGTATTAGAAAAAGAGAGAGAGAGAGAAGTGGCGTAGGGTATGGGTTATGAGCAATGTTGCTGAAGTCAGGCTATCTGCTTCTAATCTTGGTTGTGCCACTTACTAGATTACTGGGTAATTTTGGCAAAGTTACTCAACTTCTCTGTAACTCAGTTTCCTGCCCTGAAAAATGGGAAGGATAATAATAGTACCTACTTCACATTGTTACAGGATTAAACGAATGAGGACACATTAGATTGGTACCTGGCACTTTGTAAGCACCACATGAAGCAGTTATTATTGGTATTGGTTGCAAATATCATCCTATCTGCTGCTTGTTTTCAACTGCATGCTGTCCTCTGCAGTGAGCAAGTTCAACATTTTTGAATGATAAAATCCATCCATCTTTCTCTTCAGAGCTTCCAAATATCAAGTCTTTTCAAAAGGAGGCCTTCTATACCCTAAGGTTATTTATTAACAAATTCTGTATATTTTTTAAATTTATTTTTATTTTATTTTTTTGAGTCAGAGTCTCACTCTGTTGCCTGGACTAGAGTGTTGTGGCGTCAGCCCAGCTCACAGCAACCTCAAACTCCTGGGCTCAAGTGATCCTCCTGCCTCAGCCTCCCGAGTAGCTGGGACTACAGGCATGCACCACCATGCCCAGCCATTTTTTTCTATATATTTTTAGTTGTCCAATTAATTTGTTTCTATTTTTAGTAGAGACGGGGTCTCGCTTTTACTCAGGCTGGTTTCGAACTCCTGACCTTGAGCGATCTGCCTGCCTCGCCCTCCCTTTTAATACTCGTGTAGCACTCACCCCCCCTCCCCTATTTAATCCATGTGGACTTTATTTTTGTGTGCAGTGTGGGAGAAACGTCTGCCTGCTCCATGAGAGAAGCATCTGGTATGATGTGTTCACCGGTGGGCTGGTCAGCTCCTCAGGAATGTCGTCCTCTCTGGGACTCAGCGTGGTCTCCACTGTCATCTGGGTAGGTCCTGCAGTGGTGGGAGCCCGCTCAGTCCTGGGGAGGGAAATTCAACGTTGTTGAGACTATGAGTGGCCTCCAGTCCATGGCCCATTGTCCATCACACATGCCCTGTCCTGTGCCCCAGGAGGCTGGTGACTATGGCCTGTCTTGCCCTCTGCCATCTGTTTGGGGCCGGCCGATGATGGGTGTTGGTGGGAGACCAGAAGATGGGATGAAAGAGAGGTCAGAGTGTTTGTTCTCTCTGCTCTTTCCATGTCTGGCCACAGATTTGTCCTCTGTAAATGATCCTCCTTTCAACACTCTTCAGTTCAATCCTTTGAATATTCTATATAGGTGTCCTGCAGGGACTTTGATTCTTAGAGCAATAGAAATGAAATGAATGAAAATGTAAAACTACAAAGACAAAGGTTTAGATAGGAGGAAAACATGCAAGACTGACACATACAATAGAATTTTCTAGCAATGCAGCCAAAAAAAAAAAAAAAAATCCGTGGATTATAAGGAAATAGAATGCATAAAGTCTATAGTTGGTGGCCACTCATTTTCTTGCCCATTGTGGGAGAATGTCAACTATTTGTTTGAGCAATATGAGGTGCTCAGTTGAGATTTGAAGTTGGCAATTGTGTGTTATAGCACAACATTTTCTTCTAAGAGGAATATTTGTGTTATTTCTGTGGTGGGAGGAAAGTGTTCGGAGAAGGAGGGAGTAGATGGGACTGCTGTCAACACATAATTAAAAGGATTTTTTTCAAGGTCATGTTTGTAAGGGACCTATGATTCTTGTGAGATAACCAGGATAAAATGTGGCTTGAGCTACAGAAGCAATGAAAGAATTTTTAGTGATTGTGTACAAAACCCTTTGACCTGTGTCCTAAGACTTGCTCCGTGCTGTGAACTCCTTTAAAAATAGCCTCATTCTAGCTGTGTGGAGAATTGCCATATTGTTACCCACCTCCTGTAAATAAGGACACCATGCCATCGACTTGGTCAAGATGATACAGTAAGGAAGAGTGAATTAAAAACATAAGGCTCCTGATGTAAGGGTGTATTCATTGTAGACAGATAACATTTAAAGAGCAAAAATCTATGCTACATAATTGTGATTATCTCCTTATTTCTCATTGAACTGATTTATGGAACCTGTCCCTTTGATCTTGTCTAACTTGCTTTGAGCAGTTTGGTATTTTCTACTCATTCAACCACTGTGATATTACATGTGAAGTTATTATTGTTTTTTTATTTTATTTTATTTTTTATTTTTTTGAGACAGAGTCTCGCTTTGTTGCCCAGGCTAGAGTGAGTGCCATGCGTCAGCCTAGCTCACAGCAACCTCAAACTCCTGGGCTCAAGTGATCCTCCTGCCTCAGCCTCCCAAGTAGCTGGGACTACAGGCATGCGCCACCATGCCTGGCTAGTTTTTTCTATATGTATTAGTTGGCCAATTAATTTCTTTCTATTTATAGTAGAGACAGGGTCTCACTCTTGCTCAGGCTGGTTTCGAACTCCTGACCTCGAGCAATCTGCCCACCTCGGCCTCCCAGAGTGTTCGGATTATAGGCATGAGCCACCGCGCCCGGCACATGTGAAGTTATTAAACTGCAAATATCCTTGAACTACTGCTCTGGCATGGGAGGGGGAGGTTTTGTAGTTTAAAGATTTACACGAAGAGTCGTGGGCCACCCGTTTCTGGGCCGTGGCGATCTGTTTCAGCTGGGACACTGTCTGGACAGGTGCCACTTCCATCCACCATGTTTTCTCAAAGGTCATCTCCTCTCTGCAGTGTTTTGATCACCTAGAGGGAAAGTAGACACAGAGGAAAAAAACAGTTAGCAAAACAGAACAGTAGAATTTCTAAGACACAATCAATATTTTTCAAGCCAATTTGGAGAAAAGTAAAGCCCCCATAGAAATAAATAAATGATGATTAAGTATTTAACTATTCCATTATGTAGCCAGTGCCTAAATAGTAGTGCTTGGCCCACGGTAGCTACTCAATAGCTAATTATCAAATGAATCAGTGAACAAATCCATGAATAAGGACTTAGCACAAAGGACTCTGAACAATGAAGAAATCCTGGGCACATAGAGTGGGGTTCGTTAGATCACCTTGAGACTACAGAAGATAATGCAGTTTGTACCTTGTGGTAGGCAAAATAATAACCTTGGGTAGAGGCCAAGCTGGTGGACTAGAAGCAGCTCACACGAGCCACTGTCATGGAGAGGATTGAACGTGGTGAGCAGACATTCACCTAAGTCATTCTATGAAGCCAGTATCACCTGCATTTCCAAGCTAAAACAAAATAGTCTCAGGAGGGAAGCTGTCGCATTGCCTCCTTGGAGCTTTTGCTGCAGCCTCACAAGTTAACTGTCTCCAGATGGAACTGTTCACTCCTTCCCCCCATCCCCCCCATCATTTTTGTCTTGAGTAAAACCACTGGAGGAGAATTCTTTTTTCTCCTATAAACTCAAAAGCAGGAGACGCTGAATTGCAACGTCAGTGATAAATACTTAGGAGAGTGTTTATCTCTTGCTTCTTGGAGATTACATATATATATATATATATATGTATATATATACACACATACACACTGTGTTTCCCCCAAAATAAGACCTATCCATAAAATAAGCCCTAGCAGGATTTCTAAGCATTTGTGCAATATAAGCCCTACCCCCAAAATAAGACCTAGTGATGGGCGTGGCTGTGCAGTGCATCTACACAACCCATGCATTTCCTTGCAGAGCAGGAAAGAAGACCAGCAGCCCTTCTCATCTGCCCCATGAGAACTCTGTTGCTCGACATGAGAGATTGGGGCCAATGGTTCTAAAGGAAATAGAGCTACAAGAAATTCAGGATGGAATTCAGGGTTGGAGAGTTATGATGATGTTCCAGAAGAAGATGAGTTAACTATATTTGAATAAATGTAGATTGTTGTACTGTACTTAAAAAAAAATACATCCCCTGAAAATAAGCCCTAGGGTGTCTTCTTGAGGAAAAATAAATATAAGACCCTGTCTTATCTTCAGGGAAATGCGGTAGAAAGGTGCTGGTATTACCAGGGAAAAAGAATACTTAACAGAGATGGATCAAAAGGACTAGATTTTTAGACTATGACAACTCATACCAAAGGAAAATCTTGGTTCTACACTATAAAGGACTGCTTACTTGTAACGGTTCTCTTGCAGACAGTAATATTAAAGATGAAAGAGAATGAGATGCTCAGAGAAAATAATATATGCACGGGCTTATTCAGGGGGTGATAATTGAATGACTTCAAGAACAGGAAGCCTAGTGGGATATAACTGACTGAATTAACGGATGGATTCCCATACACCTATACACGTCCCCACAAAATTAAAAAAAAATATAATATATATATGTACATACTTCATTGTACTTCAATCATGACATATAATCCAAGAAGGATTTTTTTTCCTTTTTTTTATAAGGGAATCCTCCTCTAGTGTATGTTAGGGAGAATTTTCTCATGAGTATCTTAAGACCCTGCCTATGAACAGGTGGGTGGAGGGCAGGGAAGGATGCATCTCTCCAGCTCCCAGGTCACCACAGCCCTCGCTTCTCCTGGGGACCCTCAATGACATGCTGCTTCCTTCACTTAAGCTCCATCGGGTTGAGATTTCAGGGCATGCCACTCTTCCTTTACTTGCCCTGCACTGGCAGCCTACAGGGGACTTGCATAGCGTAATGGTTAAGAGCGGACTCAGGTTCCTCTTGCTGAGAATGCTTCATCGTGTGCACGAATCTACATAGAATTCTGAAAGTACAAGAGAACAAAAGTTCTGTGGTTCTAACTCCCAACTCTTTGTAAACTGCAGGAAGGATTCTGCTTTGTGCTTTTGTATCTAGAATCGCCCCTCGCAGATCTTAGCTCTTGCAATTGTCGAATTCTGGGAGAATTTCGAAGGGATCATTGAGGTCGTGAAAAGCCATGTCAAACCCATTGTTTTAAATGGTTCCTTCTCTGCTTTCGGCATGGAAAGCAGCAGGAACTCTCAGTATTTGTTGCTGATGGCACCTTGTATGATTCCTGGTCTCTGGAATAGGTAAGACCTGGATTTGAATGTCAGTTCTGCTGCTTACTCTGGTGTAAACCGGCAAGATACCTATTCTCTATAGACCTCAATGCATCAATAAAACAGGGATAATTCTAGTATTGATAAAGATTCTCTCCTTGACCAAACTTTAGTCAGGCTCTCCTGGAGCTCTTACTCGGTTAGAGCTGAATTTAGGCTTTTATCTCTATTTTGTAAGAGTCTAGTTCTAGCAAGAATCCTAAGTCTGTTCAGAAAGAACTTCCATCCTCCATATTTGACCGAATTCCTCAATCCTTCCAATTTAACCAGAATCCCCCTCACCTCTGAGGTTTCCTCTTAGTAGTTTTCCATCCACTGACCCTCACCCTTGGTTCCTTGGCTATAAATCTCCACTTTTCTTTGCTGTACTCAAAGTGGAGCCAAATCTCTCTCCCCTACTGCAAAACCCCATTGCAGTAGGCCCTGCACCTGTCATGGTGGCCCGAATAAAGGCTGCTTTCCCGTTTTCATAGGTATCAGAATGGTGTTTCCTTTGACAGTATCTGCCTCGTATGGTTGTAGCGAGGAATAAATGAAAAAAATGCACATCTAACACTTAGCAGAGGGCCTGGCACGGAGTAAATGCACCATGCATTTCCATTTTTATTGCTGTTTTTATTGCTTTTATTACTCCCTTCTCTGCACCTTCCTACTTTTACTTCCTCTGCCTCATAACAGTCCTGAAGATACTCATGGTCCATACCCCTCACAGACATTCTCTTCTCCCCGGGTGAAGCAACCCCAGGTTTTTCAACAATTCATCACGTAGGATGGTGGAGGCATCTCCTGCTCATGCTGCTTGTCCCTCCATAATGAGAACCTGCAGTGCAGCTGGTGCCTGGGCCCATGGGTTCCAACAGACTCCTCCACCTGAGTGTGGGTAAAAGGCTATAAGGGAAATAGACATTCAGTGCCTTCCACCTGGAACTGGAGCCACCCCTTACGTATAAATTGATGGAAATTTCCCAGTAACGACAGGGGGAAAGATAGCGAGAAGAGCAGATGGGTGGAGTGGAAGTGAGAGTGACTGTCATCTATTGCCCAGCCCGTGAGACTAGACGGATGTCCGTGGGCAGACCTGCCTCCTTTTGTTTGGTGTGAATTCTCTCCTATTACAAGCATGTGGCCCAGTGCCACATACAATATGTGCCCAGAGGATGACAATGTTATCTTTGTTTTCCTGGCTCCACCATCCATGGTGGTGGCTGTTTTTCCCAGTTCTGGGTCTTTGCAGATTTGAGCAATGCCTTCTCTGTGTTGAGCTGTGGGGCTTGGGATCAAACCCTGCAGCCCAAAGGCAAGGACGCCCTTTCTGCTTCCTATTCACTCTGTAATCGGCATCCTTTGGTTTCTAACCAGCGAGGGATCTACTCGCTTATATTACAAAACTCATATTCATCTCCTTTGTCCATGAGAATAGGATGATTATTTCAAGGGAAAAGAAAAATGGAGAATGAGAATGTGGCTGTTAGATAATAAGAAATCGCAGAAGTAGAGCAAAGCAGATGAGTAAATTATATGAAACATGTGATTGTCTTATTCTTCTAATATGTGCACAGAGGCAGTAAAAGAAGAGAAAACATATAAATATTTATAAATCTATTGTATACTTAGCTACACTAGCATATTACCTGGGTAAGTAGAAATCAAAAAGACTGATAAGAAGATACTCTGTTTAAACTCTTTGGGCTATTCTTAATTCAAGTGCTTTTTCATCTTGGGTTCATTGTCTCATAGGATAGATACTTCTGAAGGAGGGATTAGGAGTTGAACTGTGTTCCCCCAAAATGATATGTTGAAGTCTTCGCCTACAGTATCTCAGAATGGGACCTCCTTTGGAAGGAGGGTCTTTATGGAAGTAATCAAGTTAAAATGAGAAAATTGGGGAAGACCATAGTTCAATATAATGGATGTCCCTATAAAAAGGGGAAACATAGACACAGACACACACACAGGGAAGATGGTGTGACTACACATGAGAATACCATGTAAAGAGAGAGTACAGGTGTGATGCTTCTACCAGCCAAGGAACACCTGAGACTACCAGCAGCCAGGTGCGAGGCATGAAAACAGGTGCTTCTCTGGCACCTTCAGAGGGAGCATGGCCCTGCCAACACCTTGATTTTGACCCCCAGAACCATAAGACAATACATTTCTGTCCTTTTAAGCCATCCAGTTTGCTTTGCATGGTAGCCCTAGGAAACTAGTATGGAAGAGAAACATGGAGTTTTTAACAGTTAAAAATCCTTATAGAAATAAAAGTTGTAAACATATATGTACCCTACGGTCAATTATAATGAATGACTGGAAGTGAAAATCTAAAACTTTGAAACCAGGAAGGTCCACTGTTACTGTTTACCAATAAATCCCACCTAAACTTTGGAGAGCAGGACAATTTTCTGATGACTGAGTTGTTTCCACAAAGCAGCCCATGATCAAAATAAGCCACAGTGCAGAGCTATTGAATATTAAGAACATTCCTAACTGTATCATATCGTATCACCAATAGAAGTCAAATCCAAGACTTTTTATTATCAAGAGGCCCTGGTATTAGGCTGCACTTCCATATGGATTTTGGCCAACAATCATAAATAACAAGAGAACTTGCTCATAAAAAACGCAGTGTGTCAGGCAGATGGTATTTGGGGGTTGGGGTGGGAGAGTTTAAAATGGCAATAGAGTTGTACCTTATGCACGTTGGTTATTCTGCATGCGCCATTGAGTTATGCATCACAGGGAGGAATTATAGTTTTACTCAGCTCCCAAATGAGTCTAAAGTTTCAATGCTTTAAAACTTCTTATGTTAAAGAAATCAACATTTTAATGTCATCAGAGTTCTGAAAAAGAAAATCTGCTGTATTTGGGAAAAAGAACATTGGACCCTAGGGAAGCACTGTCTTAGCATTCACAGATATCAACCAAAGGTTTTCATTTTTTAGCTCTTCCTGAGGATGCCAGAATGTTCTTTTCCATACGGGTAACCTGGGAAGGTGGTACAAATGTAACAGAGGAAATGTGCAACGCATGAGGGAATTCTACCTTGTCAGAGAATTCTTATCTCATTTTGCCCAGTCTAGGCATCCAAATCTCAACTCAATATTTAGAAAGTATTGATGCAGATGTCTTTATTATAGAATGTCTTTTTTTCCTTTGGATAGATGCCTAGTAGTGGGATTGCTGGATCAAATGGTATTCCTATTTTTAGCTCTTTGGGGTACCTCCAAATTACTTTCCACAGGGGTTGTACTAATTGGCAATACCCCCACAATGTCCTGAATTTAAAAAAAGAAAGTATTGATGCAGTTAAGTGTATACATATAAAATGGCAGGAAGAGGCAAAGATATCATCAGAATTAGTGAAGAATACTAAGCTACCACTTGGTACGTCCAACTACAGAGCATTTTACTACCATGAAAGACCTTGTAAGAGTACCTCTTCTTCCTCACTATGATAGTATATGTAGGATGGATCCTTCCATCTGTGCCTCAGGCAACTTTGCACTAGGTTGGGTGCTTCGATATTCAGCATCAATATTATTGAATCTTAGATTTGCTTTTGCATATTTTCATCTGGGATACACAGGCACCTCTGGACTACTATAAGCCTTTAGATAGGTATGGTGTGAGTGATATACAATATGTTTTGAAGTGTGAGTGATATACAATATGAAGAGAAGAGGTCATCCTTCTGCTTGCTGTAGGCTACAGGGAAAGAACCCAGACATAAGTTCTTCTCATTGGGATTCATGAATGCCAGACAGAGAAGTGACAAATATTTAAGTATCTTATGGGGTATGATGAATATATTGGTTTATACTGAGTGACTGATGAAAATTAGAACTCAAAATTAAATGTGTACATTAAGTTTACTGAATTTTAATGAAATACAAATTAAGATAAGGTTATATTTGAAAACAATGGCCAAATTATTTAAACTATGCTGACAGAGTTGTGAAGGAAATGGTGCATTTAGGTTAATGCAAGTTGATTTAATCCTTTTAAAAGCAATATGTTATCAAGAGCCACAAAACTCTTCATATGCTTTGACCAAGCAATCTCACTCCTGTGAAGTTCATTCATTGGAATAAACAAAAAGAAGTCCCAAGTATGAAAGCATTCAGTTAAAAGATGTTTTTATAATAAATCTTACACTCTGCTGACTATGGTAGCATTCCATTTAATACTATTATTAATATATGAAATTGTGAACAGCTATTTCCAATAAGATGGGAATGATTGAACAAAGGATGGTTCACTAATTGGATAGAACATTTGGTAACTATTATAATAACATTGTATGGACATTGTAAATAGGTGTATACACATTTGTCTGGTACTTAGCAATTGAAGCAGATTACAAGAGTACATCATGATTATTACCATCATGATTATTACCATGCACATACATATATTCATTCATTCCAGAAATTTTATTGATCACTGGCTATATACCAGGTGTCGGTGCTAGGTGTAGGAAACATACAAATAAAAGAAAATGGTTTCTGTGCTCATTGAGAGCCAGTTTAGGTGGAAGACAGTTATGTGAACACATGGAAAAGTGTGGTAATTCACAAAATGCTGTTGGAGGACAGGAATAGCCTGGAAGTTGGCCTAAGATTCAAGTCAAGGCTTCATAAAAGAGCTGAGATGTATACATTTACAAAATTTGAAAGTCAATGTGGAGAAAACTAATCAGTTATGTAAGGGTGGAGGTATTAGAAGTTACTTGAGAATTTTTAATGTCTTTATTGAGATATGATTCACATAGCACAAAACTCATTTAAAGTGCACAATTTGATAATTTTTAGCAGACTCACAGAGTTGTGCAACCATCAACACAATCTAAGTGTAGAACATTTTCACCATCCCAAAGAACGCTGTATTTTTGCCCTTTCAAATTTCTTTCAATGTTGAGTGTTTTTATAATAAGATATCAAGATGTAAAGACAGAAACCTTTGATGGTGACCGTTACCGGGAAAGCTTAATGTTGCACGTGAAATAAACCCAAAGCATGCCATCGTGTCTTTCAGTTTTAATTTTATTAGTGACAAGGTAAATAGGTACACGAAAATTTTCACAGATATCTACACATGTATTTAAATAAAACAAGAACTGAGTTCTAAGAATGGGGTTTCGGTGGTGACAAGTACATGTTACTTATTTACTGCATAAAAACTTCCAAGTTTATAAAACTTAATTTGGCCATTTTCCTGTGTCTTAAAAACCAGCTGCAAGAATTTAAAAAGAGAATTCTTTGAAGAGAAATACAGATAGACTGTAAGAGGCGCACGGCACATTGTGAATTATGAAAGCAATTGGCAATGCCCTAACGAGAAGCAGATATACCCAGTGCGTTGTCAGTGTGTTCTCTGGGTGAAGAACTGATTGCTGGAAAGTTCACCTGACCTCAGTTTCCCCCCTTTCTCCATTTGTTTCCATATTCTAAGGGGTAGAGAGGGCCTGTCTGCAATGACCACAGGTAGACCACAGGCCACCTGTGGGCAGGTGGCCCACTAGGAGGGGGCCACTCTTGGCTGAGGCTCTCGGAAGGCACAGGTCACCTCTGAAGCCATCATGCTCATGCCATGCTGTGTTCTGGGTCCCAGTCTTCCTCCTGGCACCTCCCTGGTATGTGAATGAACCATCTCTACAGCAAACTGTGTTATTCAGGCTCCAAGAGTTCTCAATGCTGTCCCAGATTGTTGTTAGCTTAAAGGCACGGGTGCATTTTCTCAAGGGACTTTTTATGACTCAAACTCCTCAGGAGCCAATCTCTATGAGTCACAAGTCAGGCAGGACAACTAGAGTTAGGCAGTAAGTACGGGAGGGCAGAGAGAGCTGCCTGGCGTCCTGTCTGGCACATCATGTCTTATAGACGGGCCACCTACCTGTCAAACCGGTTCTACCTAGAGGACTAACATCAAAGACCCCTAAGGCTGGCGTGGGGCCCCTCAAACTGGGTGAGGCAAGTTCAATCCTCATTTGCAACCGGCTACACAAACTGGGAGCCAGACTTCAGCTCCTGACAGACATGAAACCACTGCCACGACAGGATTTAATCCCCAAGCAGGAAGAATAGGAACAGCAACAGTGTGTTCTTCCATGTGCCTTTTCATTTGCTTCCCAAGGAAGTTCTGCAGCCACAGCCAAATGGCTTCCCTCCAGGTTCCTGCGTGACTTAAAATTTAGTGTCTGTGAGTTTGGTTCACCTTTCAAATAAAGTGTAGTTGTTGAAATTGGAACACACATTTTTTTTTTTTCCCAATGGCTTTGTAAACTTAAGGATTTTGGTCGGCTTGTACTATCCTACTTACTATTTAGGATATTAATTAAAAACATAACTAATGCCAGTGTAAACATGCTTCAGATACAGAGGTCTATAAAATATTGCACGTAAAAATGTATTCAGCATTTCTTCATAGTAACTTTTCGTTATAAAAAGGATACAAAGTTGTGCAGGCTATCTATGGATTTGGCTGTTCTATTTTACTTCAAAAATGATAAGATTACGCATGATTATGGATTATTTACAAGAGTTTTCGACATCAAAAATTTCTGATGGTTAAATTCAAGGTGATGGGGAAAATAGCTTAAATAAAAGATTATTCTTGCCAAAGTTAGGTGCTATAAAGATTAGCAGTAAAAATGAGTAATAAAGTTAGAATAAGCAACTTTAAATAAAATCTTTAGATATCAGTTTTCTTGGTTTGTCTCACACCTGTATAAATTTATATTCCCATCTTACTTAGGTTCGAAATGCTTTCTCTGTATATACCAGTATGAGCTCTAGCATGGAAAATAGGTATTTAATTTCAAGCTAAATATTGGCATTGCTTTTTATAGATATTAAAAATAATGTTTACTCCTATTATTAAATTTCTTTTATGAATGGGCTTTAGGCATTTTTACCATTACTTTTAAACACCCGACAGGGTAGAGAGTACCTTGAAATTGATGTATTAGCTAAGTCAGTGGAAAGATTTTACATTTACATATATATAAAAGGAAATATAAACACATTTTGCAAAGCTGAATTAAGCAGCTGTGAGTCCCTGCACAGTGTGAATAAAAGTAATTTCAGATTGAAGGCAGCACAGTATTAAGTGAAGCTGTCTCCTAATACCAATTTACTTGTCCCTAACACCGTCTACCTCCTGAAGATGCTCTTTGAAGTGTTATCTGCACACAGTGGTTACCTTAGGAGGAAACTGAGTGAGCGATTTCAAAAAGTAGCTAACCAAATCTTAGATTCCAAATCCTCTAGATGACCAGATTTTTCAAGCTAGAGAAATGGAAAATAAATAAATAAACTCTAATTCCTCACTTCCAAGGTTATCTTTTGTCCCTTCCAAAGTACTTTCACAGTACCCATTGACATATCGCCTGTCTCCCTGAGCCACAATGTCACTAGAAATGTTTCATTTTCCCTAGGGAGGTGTCATATATTCCGTGGGATACAGTAGTGTTGGACGGTTCGGTCTCAGTTCACCTTCTAAATTCTATAGCGATTCAGACATTTCATCTCAGCAACTTAAGTGGGATTGGCCTGCCTGGACAACAACCCGAGTTCCCATACCCATTTCGAAGTGTCTGCCAGATGCAGAATGACTCAAGCAAAAGAAAATCTTGCACAGTCTCTGATTGTTTCTGCAGTGTTGGTGTTTCCCTTTCCAAGTGTTCAGTGGGCTCCTATCACAACTTCTCCAAAGCACAGTGCAGATGAAGTGATGTTTCAGGGGACTGTCCCTTTCCCAGGTCACCTGCAAGTACAGGAAAGCCTTCATTGAACCCTTACATTCTTTCTCTTCTTTGAACAGGACCAATATTTGAGGTTTTTTTTTTCTTTTGGTCTTTTGCATTTCCTTGTCATGCATCAGGGGTCTTGGTACTTGTCAGCTGTTCCCGGTCAGTCGTCTCATCCTGGGGCGGTCTTGCTCTGTCAAAGAATCCGCACTGCGAAAAAAGAAAAACGGGCTATTGAATCAAGTCATTCTGGGAAATCAGGAAACCTCTCATTTAAAGAATTTTCACTGTATTTTCTAAGGAGCATGGAGTTCTGCAAATATAATCAGCCCGATTCTCCCTATTAGGAGGTAAAAGTGGCGTGTTTGCTACCTATAGAGAAGACTTCACTGCATAGGGCAAGGTGGGCATAAGGGCAGAGTGTTCATGTCCTTCCTCCTGCCATGTCATGGTAGTGACAGATCCAGTCTCTGGATCTTGGATATTTTTCTGGGATTACAGCAACACGTCCCAAGGATTCTTTCTCTGCTTTTCTGCGTGTTTGCTGGAAGCAGCAGCAGTGCTAACTGCTGACCAGGGAAGGGACATTTCTCCTCTAGAGGTGTACTGTAGGCTACTTAAGATGCATCATAGGAAGAAGCGAGACTGTGCACCCTTCTGCACTTGGTGGAATATATACGATATAGATCTAGATAGATAATATATGGAGGAAGAATCCATTTGTCATTTATTTCAATGCCAAAACCAGGCAGGCACAGACATCTTAGTGACTTTCCAAAGATTAACCAGCAACCCAGGGAAGTGGTGATTCTAGAATCTTCCTCCTCCTGAATTTCAAATTAGTACTTTGCCAAGTAGAATATCTCTTTTCCTACAAACCCAGAACCCTCGATTTTTATTGTTTTTCATGTTGGAAGCCCAATGCACTGGGTTTGGCTTATAACTAACAGGTTGTCTTTCTTTCCCAGGGTTAGTGGAATACTCTATCAATTGGCACATATGATCATATCTCATATTCCCTGGAAATACAGTTACTACAAATAACAGAATAACACAAAAGGCCATTCCAAGGGTGTGTCATAGATTTTGTGGGCTCAGGATGACACAAAATAGCTGATAATGATCATAAAGGCTGTCTTTAACTCAAAATCAAGGTTTTCTCAGTTTATAGGTCTATTAGGCATGCTGCATATTGTTTCAGAATAAAAACAAACAATGTTTTTAGGGAACCACAGTAACAGCAGTTAACTAAGATGTGACTGGGTCACTTATAGTCGTGTAATTGTGATGTTTCTATTTTGGAATGGAAAGGTCTGTGAAACTTGGCAGTTGTGTAGGTTGTCAGGCCAGAAATTAGTTCCTATTGTAGACTTTTAGACCAAACCTTGGTAAAACAGATCAAAGACTAAGTTCAGGTTTCCTAATGGAGACAGACTAATTAACAAGATTAAAAATAAGTCCAAGCATCTTATAAGATACATGATATACTTGACCTAATTCATAGTTGAAATAAGAAATCAGAACCGACCTATGTCAATTACATCTGTGTAGCGCTTATAAAGAAAAATCCCAGTGGGTTGATGATAGAACCATGTCAATAAAAAGCTTAACGTCTTGGTTAATTAAACAAGAAAAAGAAATCCTCATAATAACATCACCACTTGAAGCATATTGGAAAGAAGATCACAGGTCTCAGTTAATAAAGCTTAACTCTCTATATGTTTATTTACAAGAAATCTCAAGATGAAAGCAACATTAAACACCCTCAGTCATCTTAAATGTCAGCTACGTGAGCATATTAAGTGTGCCAAAGCAAACACAATTTTCCATTTATGCCCTTTAGACTGTTCAAAATCTCCAACTATGCCTCCAGTATTGTCTTTTAAAATCCCTTGCAATACCCTTCTAAACCCCCTTAGTGGGCTCTCTAAGTCCAAAAGGAAAATAAAGTAAATCAACTTACCTTCCATAGAGCTAAGGTTAAAAGGGCCAGAACCAACAATCCAAGAAGTATTGCTAGTATTATTACCCATAGTGGAATTGAGAAGGAAACATTTGGGGTTGCCCAAATAACTGATGTCTTTATCTGAAATGGAAAACAAAGCAAATGAGCTCTGATTTGAAACCTACTTGATGAAATAAACCAGTAATTGCCAGTACAATATTGGGAGTAGTTCTGAAAGGATCCATAGAATCATTGAAATAATCCTAGGGGAGATTTGAGAGGTCATAGCACTTGAACATGAACTCTAAAAAGCTAGCACATTCCCAGGTCTGCCAGGTTACGTGATAATCTAATTACAGATGCTTGGTGGGTGGTGGGCTCATAGCCACAGAAACCCTAGGATAGAAATGAGGTGGGTAGGAAATGAACAAGGTGGAAAGGAATGAGCTTAAATTGGGCTGGACCTTTTATGGCAACAATATCCAAAAGTGGATTCCATAGAACACTGAGTCTCTCCACATGTGCTTCTCAGCTAACCTCAGTGAGAGGTGAGGTTAGCTGAGAACAATCATGAATGGTTTTACGTGCCACAAGGGTAGAAATCATGTAATCTAGATCCTTCATCTTACAGATGAGAAAATTGAGTCCCAGAGGGACTAAATGATTCACATATTGAATCATTGTCTTTAGTACTAGATTCCGTGTTCTATCAATGAGGGAGAGCCCAGAGCATGAGGTTAGTCATCTTGTATTTTATGGAAGTCACTTCAATGTGCAAAATGAGTGTGTAATTGTCCTGATGTGTTAGAGCTGCCATCAATCCTAGATCTGATGTTCAGATGCAGAATTAAGGCATCTGGGGGTTGGAGTCTATTTCACCCCCCACTGTGGCAGGGGAGTTTGGAAGAAAATAAGACCTTCCCAATCAGACTGCATGCTCAGTGTCTATGAACCAACCCTCCACTACATGGGGGCAAAAGCACTTCTACTACTTCTGTGCTGGGACCTCGTGCCTCTGGATGCCTCTGGAGGCCCAGAAAGCTAAAAAGCTACAGATCACCAAAATAAACCAAAGAGAGATCCAAAGAAATGCTAAATACTTGAGGTGATGGATATTCTAAATACCCTGATTTGATCATTATACATTGTATGCAATATGGAAATAAATAATATCACTTGTATTCTATAAATATGTACAATTATTATGTATCAATTAAAAATGATCCTTTGCACATATATGGCTACATGACCAAATCTGGAACTAGATTATGTCTCTTTAAATTCTCTACCTTTAATTAATGACACCTGATGACATGGATGAACTCAGTGCTCAACCCTAACATTTTAAGGTACTAAGCGAAGGGCCTGAAGTAGCATAGCACGATGAACACGGTGTTACTGGAAGCAGACGGACACAGTTTTGGTAATGAGATTTTAAGATTTTTGGAACAGAAAGGGACAGAAGTGATCACCTTCTCACAGACCGGTTACAGGGACCCAGGAAAGAGAAAATCTGGAACTATGCAAAATTCTGAGGTTTCCTATAAATGTTTCTTAGCCCTAAGCTCTAAATCCACTGAGGAAACAATGTAACATTTGTCCATATTTTGTGCGTGTGTCAGAGTTCACCAAAATTTGCTAATAGGTGAGTGGTAAGACGGGCAACAGTTAATTCTGAATCTTCTCTCTCCTTTTTTTTTTTTTTTTTTCTTCAAGACAGAGTCTCACTCTGTTGCCCGGGCTAGAGTGCCATGATGTCAGCCTAGCTCACAGCAACCTCAAACTCCTGGGCTCAAGCGATCCTCCTGCCTTAGCCTCTCGAGTAGCTGGGACTACAGGCATGCGCCACCATGCCCGGCTAATTTTGTCTATATATTTTTAGTTGGCCAATTAATTTGTTTCTATTTTTAGTAGAGATGGGGTCTCACTCCTATATATATTTTTAGTTGGCTGAATCTTCTCTCTTCTGATTTACCTAATTACTATCTTAAGTCACCTCCTACTAGTTCATGTCAGACATAGGACATAGTCCTAGTTTGTTAAGTTAAAACAAACACCAAGCATGCTGAAAAGTGTTGAAACAGAGACCATAGACTCTTCCAATTGTTAGTTTAATAAAAAGAAATGGGACGGAAGGAGTGGATACCCACTGAATGCTTTGCTCTATGTCTTTGCTACTTGGCTGTTGCAGGTTTTTGAGGTTTTATCTATAAAACTTATCTGCAGAAATAAGCACAGAAGGTCACTTACAAAGAGCTAATAAAGATATTTGAAAGTTTTTGAAGCAGTGATGAAAGAATACAAATAAAACATGAAATGCACCAGGATATGCTTATTAGGGTTCCTGGAAGCAGGGAACAACTTTATAGGGATAGTTACAAAACCTATTGACTCTTTGTTTACATTTGCTTCCAAAGATTCTGACAGCAGGTCTTTAAAAAGTCTCTGAGGAGGTGATCTCCAGGCAGTGATCCAAGATTCTGAAATTCTCCTTTCAGTTCCCAAATTCTGAAATTCTCATTATTAAACGGTTGCAGGTCTGCTTCCAGTAACATTAGGTGCCTTAAAAAAAATACCACTTTATACCCTCTGAGTAATTTAAATGCTAGGATTATGCACCTGTCATATACATATGCTACATGTCATCCTCGGAAACTCACAAGGGGGAGTGACACACAGTCTTCAATGAGGATGATCCCTGAGTGACCCTCCTTCTGCACCTGCATTCTGCTTTCTGGGCCCTCTGACGTTAGGGCGTCCACGTGGCACTGAGGTTGCCTGATCTTCTCAATCTACGATGGGTGCAGGCCGGGCACGGTGGCTCACACCTGTAATCCTAGCACTCTGGGAGGCTGAGGTAGGAGGATCGCTTAAACTCGTGAGTTTGAGACCAGCCTGAGCAAGAACGAGACCCCCTGTCTCTACTAGAAATTAGAAAAAATTAACCAGTCAACTAAAAGTAGAAACAAAAAATTAGCCAGGCATGGTGGTTCTCGCCTGTAGTCATGGCTACACGGGAGGCTGAGGCAGGAGGATCACTTGAGCCCAGGAGTTTGAGGTTGTCGTGAGCTAGGCTGACGCCACAGCACTCACTGTAGCCTGGGCATCAATGTGAGACTCTGTCTCAAAAAAAAAAAAAAAGATGTACAATGGGTGCAGCTGCAGGGACCTTCCTTTGCCCCTGGTGTTTTCCTAAACCTACCTAGGCTTTTTGCTGCATAGTCAAAAAGCCACTACACTAAGGACAGTGGAAATATAGAAAACCAACAAGAACATTTCTTCAGATGCCCAGTGTAGGGAAGATAGCTGAAAGTTGCTGGAAAGAGGTGAACAAATGGTTGAATGTGACACGTCATTGCAAGAGTCACATGCGTGTCTCAGAAAAAGAGATCCTTTGGGAACAGAGAGATTGGAGAGTCATGTGACATAGTTGTGCCTCTGAATCTGTAAACGGTGATGGCGCATTCCACCTGCAGGTGGAAACCAGTAAAGCAAAGCTTGTTCTGTTTTTTTTTTTTTTTTTTTTTTAATTTCAGCATATTATGGGGGTACAGATTTTAAGGTTTCAATAAATGCCCTTTCCCCCCCTACCCCCACAAGTCTGAGTTTCCAGCATGACCATCCCCCAGATGGTGCACATCTCACTCTTCATGTATGTATATACCCGCCCCCCTCCCCCCTGCCCAATACCCTATTACTGTAGTACCTATGTGTCCAGTTAATACCAGTTAACTGCTCAGTTAATACCAGTTTGCTGGTGAGTATATGTGGTGCTTGTTTTTCCATTCTTGGGATACTTCACTTAGTAGAATGGGTTCCAGCTCTAACCAGGAAAA